>PVKE010008398.1:0-47842 GCA_004027555.1 Craseonycteris thonglongyai | reverse complement strand
GTATTCTTTGAGAGTTTTAAGAACTTACCCAAGATTACACAGATAACATATAGCAGTCAGGATTCAAATCCATGTCTGTCTAACTCAGAACCCCACCTTTTCTCTATCGTCATAGAAAATCCCAATTGATTTAAAAAAATAATGACTGTCATTATTTTTCTCCTTTTCAGACAAAAGCTTAGTAACAAAACTAAAGAAAATGTTTTTATGCATAGGGGGTGTGGGTCAGAAAATGTGGGACATTCTCTGACTATGCACTGCTCACAGAAAATTAGAAATGAGGCAAAGAAGCCGATCTATCACTCACTTGGCTACCATGTGAGTTCTTTGTTTCATTCCTATCCTCTCAGATATGCCAAATTTAGATCCTCTTTTGAGCTATGATTTAGTGGGTGTCCCTTATGTCCCTTAAATAGCAGGAGATCAAGTGAAAAGGGAAGTGTTGTGAGAGATGTGGGAATGCATCTTCCAAGTCTGCACTGGGTTTGAAAATGAATAGCTTTCTTGGCCACCGGAGTGCTTTTCTTCACTGAGTGTATTTTTCCTCGAATTGCATAATATCTTGTATAACATATGCCTCTTTTTGCTAAAGTTCATGGTTTGAGGGACCCTGAGAGTACTTTTGTAGCAAAAAAACGTACTTCATACTTGGCATGGGAGATTATGTTTTCCAAAGAAAACTATATATATATTACATACACACACATGAATATATGTGCTATCCCATAAATATCCGGCCATGTAACCATTCTCGTTATATTGACAATGTCTGGATTTTATGTCTGGATTTTTTTCAGACAACCCTCATATGTCATATCTCCATATCTCTATATCTTTATCTATATCTCTATTTATATTTCAGATACTCCTTACACTGTGATATTGACACCCTTCCATTGAGATATAGGACCTATACCTACCTTTCCCACCCACCCACCTTGAATCTGAGCTGATCTTTGTAATTCTCTTGACCAATCAAATATGGTAAAAGTGACATTGCTTGACTTCTAAAGTTAGGTCATAAGAGACAATGATTATGATTTCCATCCATCTGTCTGTCTGTCATGCTTACTCACCCTCAGAACTCGGCTACCACCTATTGAGGAAACACAAGCCACATAGAATAGCCACATGTGCATGTCCCAGGTGACAAAGCTGACAGCTCTAGTTAGGACCCCACTCTACAGCAGGCACCAATGACAGACTCAAGAGTGCTTAAGACTCTGGATGATTCTAGTCTTCAGCCTTCAAGTATTCCAGACAAGTTCTCTGACACATGAAGCAGAAGCAAGGCACCCCTATTGTGTCCTGTCTGAATTCCTGACCCACAGATACCCTGAAAGGTAACGAGTGAGTGTTATTTTAAGTCATTAGGCTGTGGGATGCTTTGTTATAAAGCAACAGATAACACAGATAGGTTTAGCAATTGAATCCTCTGAAAAACTGATATGGCAATCTTGAAACATGACCCTAGAAGATATACTTCTCCATCTCCTTTTGCCATTTCTTGTTCACACGTGAGAGAATATGCAGGAATTCCCAGCACAGTTTTCTTCAGGTTACTCATGGAAGTACTTAGTGTAAAGTTGAAAAAAAATGCCACTCTATTTGTTACAGCCAAACTCAGGAAATAAACTCCCATACAATTAGTGCATAAGTATTTTCTTAACTAATGCAACTGTCATACTATGCTCTTGATTCATCCACTGTAAGTGGGAAATACCACAAATATAAAAGTTTCAATCTCTGAGGTACAACACAAAAAGTTTGATTTGAAATTTGGTGAAGTAAATTGATCTCTTCAGTCCCTTAAAAAATTATTTTTGGTATCAATCTACCTATTTTTATTCCCACAGGAGCCTAATAAGTGGTGGGGCAGCCAGTCAGACCTTGAGAGCATCCAAGGACTCCTCTACTCTGAATGAAGCACGTGTCAGACACTCCTCTTACCATGTTTCGTTTATTACCATGTGGGCCCTGAGCAATTCATTTAACTCCCATGTTACAGATAAGGAAACTGAAGCACAGAAAAGTAGGATGGAGGCTCTTCCCAAACACATTTAACTTGAATGAACTCAAATATACACATTCAGTCAAAATACAAAACATAATACCTATTTTCCACAGTGACTATGGCTCCAGACATTTCCCTGAATAAACATTTGCTTCAGGTGTCAGATGGCCTCTCAAAGAGAAAAGAGTGGACCTTAAAGAGTATATGACCACACTTGAGTTTGTACTGAAAGAACGTGAACAATTGTCAGAGGTAACTTTGACCAGACACACAAACTTGAGAACCCGATCCTCCTCACCCTCAGGCCCCCGCATGGTAGTAATTTGTCCAAGATCACAAAATGAGAAGGTGGTGAAGCTAAAGTTCAAACTCAGGTCCACTGGACTGAAAATCCCATGCAAAATTTACTCCACTATATAAATCCACTGTGTTTCCTTTACAGATTTGATGCCTGTGTGCTTGGGGACAACGCATCTGTAATCAACATCAGGACCACCACAACAGAAAGCACTGGAAGGTCAGTGCAGAGCACTGGTTGAGAGCATGGGGTCTAGAGTCAAGCTGCCTGGGTTTCAGTCTCAGCGCTGCTACTTGCCTGCTGTGTGAGTGTTCTGGTTGGGTAATAAGCCATCCTAAAACTCTGTGACTTAAAGCAGTAACTAGTTACTAGCTTTCATGGTTTAGTGGCTGACTGGGTTAGCTACATGGTTCTCGTGTAGAATCTCTAATGCAATTGCAGTCAGATGTTGACTGAGGCTACAGTCAGTCATCTAGAAGCTCAACAGGGTTAAACATCCAAAGGGGAGCCTATGGCGGGTGATCAGCTGAGGCTGTCAATCAGCCCACATTTACATGGGCCTCCCATTGAATTCTTAGACTTTGTACAGGTTACTGGGTTTGAAGAGGGAGATCCCAAGAGCAAGTATTCCAAGACAACAGGGAAGAATTTGTAAGGCTACTTACGTACTCACCCTGGAAGTCATGTGGCATCACTTGTGCCATATTTTGTTGGTCAAGCAAGAGTCACAGTGGCCGGGAGAATGAAGAAGGTATCAGGAGGCATAGCTCTTTACAAGAATCACCCTTGGAGACAAGCTACCATAGTAACATTGGGTAATTCATTGAAATTCTCTATGCTTCATGTTCTCCATCCATAAAATGGAGGGGATAAAGGTGACTACTTGGTAGTATTGTTGTGAGGAGTCAATGAAGAAATACATATAACACGCTGAGAAGAGCATCTGGCACATAGCAGGTGCTCAAAGGAAGTTCTATTGCTTTTGTTATCCTCTCTCATGAGCACCATGCTAGCTACTGGGACCTGGCGTCTCAGCCACACACTACACTGATTCTAGAGACCATCACCAGGGCCATGATCATTCTTGGACAGAGCTTCACAAGGGCTTCCTGGAGACTCTACACTCTGCTTCATGAGGCTCACTCCCACCACGTGACAAGTGCAGACATGCTGTCACTTGTAGTCAACCTAGACTCCCAGTGAGGATATTTCGAAGCCAGCCATACTCAACGGGCTCTTAGCCAGAGAGAGGAAGTCGCATACTCACCACCTGTCTTCACCATTTTAACCATGACTTCAGGAGACCCATTTAGCAGTAAACTGTCTCCCACCCACTCCTGGACCCACGCTGAGAATGGCTGCTCTTAGAGGTCAGCTTCAAAGACTTGAGGCCAAAAGGAACTTTGCAGTTCCCATGAACCGTGGCCCCAAGCTTGAGAACTTCCTGCATGACCAGCCAGCTGAGGTCCTTTTTGGGAAAAGAAGGAAAAACAAATCACCCTGGGTCCTACATAGCTGAGAAGCTGCACAGTTCTGAGGGAATCCCTGAAAGATCTGGCCCACGGTCACATCCTCTGTGCCAGGGCAAAGATTCTTCCCAGGCTCCCGTGACATGGACACACGACATCAAAGCTGAAACATAGCTGTTAGGGAGATTAGACCCACAGGGCAAAAACAGAAACACTGCTCAAGGGAGGCTTGCCTTCTTTCTTTCTAGATTCCTTCAGAACTCTCAGGAAGCAGCTGGATGTCGCTCCCCATCTTACAGAGCGTCACCAGTTCATCTATCTCTAAGAGATCAAAAGGTCCTTGGTGACGTTAGGCCTTCTGGTGAGTGGCACAGATTAGCACTGGGGTGGTGGCAGCCGAGAGGCCTCAGCGTGGACCCTCTGCGCCAAACTGCTTCCCCTCCAATTGCCACTCTGCCCAATATGACTCCAAACATGCTGTATTAACCTCAGTGCTACGTCGTCTTGAAAAACAAAAGTTTCCTAGATTGTATTACTTCATTACGAAATGAGATTTGTCAGAACTCTAATATTTGAGGGGAAAACAGGGAAGAACAGGAGTTCATATTTTGTGACTAAAATGAGCAAATTGCAGGAAAGGCCCGGGTAGCACTAGCCCCAAGAGAGGAAGCAGAGGCATGACATCTGTAAGACTCTTTCAAACATGTCAGCTTTTTATCTTAAACAATCTCTACAATTGAAAACCTGCATGCTAGTGATTATAGGCTTCTAGAGGCTTCTATTCTTTCACCCTCAGTATCAGAAAGGAAAGAGATCAATCTCTTTCTGATAGATTAAAAAAATAAAAATAAAAATTCCTAAGGAAGACTCTGATTGGCCAGTTTAGATTAGGTACTTATCCCTAAACCAATCACTGTAGCCAGGGAGATGGAGTCATTAAATTAAAAACTCCTCATCTATATGTGACTATGAGGTCCCGGTATAAAAGTCATTCACTAAAAAGAAGAAAGTGAAAGTCTCAAAAGAAGAAAAAAGTCCTGAACACACACACACACACACACTACTAATACCCACAATAGATGCTATCAGCCAATAACATTTTAAACTACACTATTTTATCACATCTATTTTAGGTAAGACTAGTGGACTGAAGAAAAAGGAATGTTACTGGTGGGGGCGGGGAGGGGATAAGAAAGCAGCCATTTTGAATCAGAATTTATATATAACTATTAATTATAATTTGTATGAATTTTTATATACAGGGTAGCCCAAAAGTAGGTATACTGTATAGTTCATAGTTTTCACTGTGACACAATATGACACAAATTCTGGTCTGTTGTGATGAATTTCATTGATACCTACATTTGAGCCACCCTGTAAATACATTGGCAAATCTTTTGTCAAATCATGTGACAATTTTGTGTGTGTAGAATACATAATTGTTGCAGTCATGATATCTAAGACAGCAAAAATCAGATGAGGCAGCATCTGTGGTCAGTATAAGAATGTCAAGGCTGGAGCATAAAGGTGGGATGGAGTGGGATAGGACCAACAAGGAAAAGGAGAACAAGAAAGACAAAGTGAGCGACTCCCCAGAATAAACTTCAGTGCCATCCGATTTGCTGATGCCAAGCAGACTGTGGTCTACATTTTGGGGTCTATCCACTGTTGAATGCTGTTCCCATTCAGTAGCTTCAGTTTTTCTCCAAGAAAAAACAAAACAAAACCAAAAAACCTAGGCATATTCTGTCATGCCCCAGCTGGAATCACAACAGCCATTATGTGGCTGGATTTGCAAATCCAATGCAACCAGCTTCAATTCTAGCCCGAAAACAGTGCCCAACTCCAGAGATTTTCCAGAGCAAACCTAGGCGCCTATATGCATTGCACGCCTAATAAACTACATAATGAAGCATCTGTATTTCCTTCTTCATTTTTTTCTGAGAAATTTCATTGGATGACAAAAGTTAGGACTAAAAAGATTTACATTTCACTGGCTACATTTTGCCAAACGAGACTTCCAGTTTTCTTTAAAATGTCTTAAAACTCTTAACTTCCCACATGAGGTAACACCATGTAAACTTTCATCTTGACCTCTAGGAACAAGAGCTAAAATAGTTTGATTTGCTTGATGCTCACCTATACAATAGTGGTGTCAATGCAGGAGCTCCAACTTCCATTCTCCTCATCTGCAATGGCAGGAATGACGGTCATGTGGTAACGGTAGCAGGTGCAATGGTCCTGGGCCCAGCCCATAGGGTAAATAGTCACCCTCCTGCCAAGGAATAAGTTTCAATAATTGAGAAGTTCTCAAGTGTCTTCCATCTTTGTAAAAATTACTGTCTCATGGGCCATGTCAAAATGGCCAGGTCAGTATCTACTCCTTCAACCGGTTTTCTCTTCTCAAAAGGAAATTTGCCCCTTACCCTATTTGAAGGTGATAAATTTATCTGTGCTCCAGACACCAGTCTTTCCATTGCCTCAACATTCCTCCGCTCAGCCCCTCACCTCCTTTAAGTCTTTTCCCTCCAACACCCTCTTCTCTTCTCCCTTCAGGCTCTCCCTTCTTTGGGCTCTTTCTTCTGACACACAATCAGGCCTCAAACTGAGTTCCCTGTGAAGACAAGTTGTGTTTCCCTGTGCAGAGAGAAGTCCCTTCTCCTTAGCAGAGCCAACAGTTGTAGGGGGAGAGAGAGTGGGGTGGAGGAGAAGGAAACCAGAGAGGGAGAGAGCACAGTATCTGTTGTGTTTTGCTGAGGGTAGAATGTATTGGACTGAGTCCTCAGAACTCTCATTCAGCACAACTGCATCTTGCTCAGGACAGTGCTGACAGAGAAATAATTTATGATAGAGATGAGAACCATACAGGTTAAGGCACAAGTGAAACATAAGACATTGACAAGCTCCCAGCTACAGAGATATTACTTATATACAATGAAAACAACAAACAAACAAACAAACAACACCAAAAAAACCCTTGTTATAACAAAATTACCCCAATACAACTATATATTTTCCAGGCTGATATTAACACAGGTACAGGTACAAAGCGATAGATATGTGGCAAGTTGGGGAGATGGTCCTAGATTCCTAGGCGATCGTAGTAGAGAGATTTCCCTACATTTTTGGATGAAATCTCAAAATAAGAAATATGTGATATTACTGTAAGGTCACCTTCCTTCTACTCTCCAACAGGTGAATTTATAATGAATGGACCACCCTATAAATTGAATTATATTTTCTCAATGAACAGCAATGACCAAGAGGTTCTTTTTTATTTATGATTGGTGTTCAATTGGGTATTTGTCTGGAGTGCTCTAGCTTTTAGTTTGTCTCCTCACAGTCTCTCTTGTCAAGTGGCTAATGACCCAAAAACAAGAATTTAGGAAAAGACAAGAACTGCTTTTGTATCACCAAGAATTATTTTCTAATTCAAATAATGAACCTTATTTCTTCTTTGTTTCTGTGTGTGTGTGTGTATGCAATAGGTTTTCTTAAAGACAGGTGAATACAACAAAGATATCTGGAAAGAATGTTTTTCCTACATCATGTTTCTAAATCCATAAAAAGTGTTTTCTTTGTTTCCAAAGCCTCAAGATAAAGAAAAACCAAATTCTGCCTTAATCTTGGTGTTCATTTGGGACAAGCAGCCTGACCTAGTTCTTCTATTTGGTGCCACAAAGACCTCTGCAGAAAAACAGACAAGACCACAACCACATATGTCTAAATATGCATATTTAAAAGCAAACATTTTATAGCATGTACACTGCAACATAGTCGTGGACTAAAATTTGCAAGAATATAATTTACTTTCCTTATACTTGGACTTTTTTTTAGTTTGCAAGATCCCCACTTTCACTAAGGGCAGAAAAACAAATCTTGCAGTTCAATATACATATAATCATTTCTGCTTTAAAGCTGAAATGGCTCATCCTGGGTTAAAAATTCAGTTAATGGAAAGGTCTCGGGCTCCTTCTTAACCGCACTTTCTCTCTCTTAGGGTTGGAATTAAATGATGGGAAGGGGCCAGCGGCTTTGTGCCATCTGGCATCGTGGGGGAGGTGCTGAGGCATGGCACGCTGTTTCTGCCCGCCTCTGCTCAGACGGCCTTGGCTTTTAGCATCTCTGCCCACTGCACTTGCCACCCATTACTCATCATCCTCCCCTACAAACACCCAACAGGTTCCTCTGTGGCCACCGCATCCCTACTGTGAGTTAACATGTTTCTCTCTCTCTCTCTCTCTCTCTCTCTCTCTCTCTCTCTCGCTCGCTCTCTCTCTCTCTCTCTCTCTTGTTCACTTTCTCTTGTTCTCTTTTGTTTATCTGGTCTTTTTCAACCCACAATCCAGCTCTTCACTTACACCACCCAAGGCCATGAAACATCATTGAGGCTCAAGGTAAAGTGGATAATGGTAAGAGCTTCTCTCTGCTGAGCCTGATTAGTCACCATTTCTACTTAACTACAGCCACCCCACTTTGGGTGTGACCTACTATGGCCCTATCTCCTTTCAGAGTTTCAGGGACCTCAGTCCTATAATACCCTCTAATCCCCAAGCTTATCAGGGCTTTCTAAGGAGCCCGTGTCTATTACACAACCTCTGACTCCCCTCCTCTTAACCTTTTTCTCCCCCCAACCCCAGTTGGTTAACTTTGCCTCCTAGTTGGTCAAGGAAAGAAAGACTACATTTTACTCCAACACGCATTCTTTCGAATCTAATGTTTTTAACATAAGCTCTATACTTTGCTTTCCTCGAGGCTTTGGCTCTTGATATAACAAAGCCAAGCTCTGGGAATTCAAAATAATTTTCTTTATTCATCATCTTGCCTTTTTCATTACTAAAAATTTTAAAGCATCAATTCAGTAGTTCAATTGACTTATTCATACTTGGCTGCCACCTGCTCCCCACCCCACCTCCAACCTCTAGAGTGGTAGATACAGAAAGCAACTGCTACTAGCTACAGAAGTGGAAGGTGAAAACCTAAGTTGATGTTTCTACCATGTCCAATATTTTTATATTGAAGACTGAGATGACTTCCACCAACAAAGATTTTTGAAGCATGCACTCTTCTAGGATCTGGGAGTCCTCTACTTTCATGGGTCTTGCATGCTATTTGGGTGAGACAGATAAAAAACAAATGAAAGAATGAATAAACAAGATAACTTCTAATCATTGCAAGTTCTATGAAGTCAATAAATAGAGTGACATGATAAAGAGTGATGGGAGGAATGAAGGCAGATCAAGGAAGTTACCCCTGAGTAGGTGACATTCGAGCTAATACCTGAAGGATGACGGGAACCAGGCAGTGAGCAGCCAGAGGTCTTTCTAAGAAGAGAAAACAGCCAGTACAAAGGTCCTAAGGAGAAACAGAACTCAGTGCATTCACAGAACAGAAAGGAGGTCAATGTAAGTAGAACATCGTGGACATAAGGGAGAGGTTAGTGAAGGAGGCAAAACCAAATCACAGGGCTTTTAGGAGACATAGTAAACTGCTTGAAGCTTTTTCTAAAACAAATGGGAATTCATTGGTGACTTTTGATTACAGGAATTACATTTGGTTTATACTTTTTAAAAGATTGCTCTGTTTGGAAAATGGCTTGGAAGGGGAGTAAGAGTGAGATATGGTGGCTTTCAGCAAAAGGTATAGTAAAGATTTAAAGAAATAGATAAGAAATACCTTCAAAAAGACTCTCTGTGAAAGAGGGTAGGGATGTCAAATTCCCAAATTATGTAATCGCATCATCATTATTCCTTGTCAATACTAACAAACCATAAGAAAGAGAAAGTCAGTACCAAGTGCTAACTCATAAATGCTCTTGAAGTCACACTTGGTTGATTATTAGACTATCATCTGCGTGAAGGAAAATCAGGACCATTAGGATGCTAAAGCCAAGCATCTCCCTGGCATGCCCTTTATCTCTAGCCTCTTTTGATCCAAAGAATGCTTATTAGTTCTCATATCCAAGCTGCATGAGGATACTTGGAGCACAGAATGCTCACACTTCAAGTATTGTGTAGAATAACTTGGTGGTAACTAGTTATGTGCTATTTTAAATACAAATGTATTTTTAAATGGGTTAAAAATTCAGTTACATAATTTAAGGCTTGCAATCTCCTTAATCTTACCTTCTCTTTCTTACGGAATGGAAATAAATTAGAGAGGGAGCCAATGGCTTTGTGTTATCCCAGCACTCTGAGAAAGGCCTGAGGCATGGTACTCTTTCTGCTGACCTTGGTTTTTAGCATCTTTACAACTTTAAAATACAATTGTCTTTTTGTTTTTTGTTTTTGTTTTTTGTAAAATCCAGATTGATTGCCTGCTTTAGTATTTAATCACCAGATAAATCATCATTTAGAGTTTCAGACATACATGCTTAACCCAGTTCTGCACATAGCAGGCTGTTCTACATCTGAAATAGCAACTACATTTGGAAAGTAGTGACCAAAGCTTCTCTGAAGATTAAAGCAAATAGTAGATGACATCAGTGAGTTCTAGTTTCTAAAATGTGCAAAGGCTAGGGATGTTACTAGGGTCGTTAGGGATCTCGTATTGGTACTTGGAATAGAATTCTCAGATCCTCATCACGGTGCCAGCCATTAGAGAGCCCACACAAAACCTGATCAAATGGAATTCAAAGCCGGTGGCTGCATTAATTAGTTTAGCAAGTGCTCAAGAACCCCACAGGATAGGATTGGGCTGGCCTGGAAAATGCAGCTTGGATAGGAGAACTAAATTAGAGGTCTTCCTGGGAGACATTCTGGAGAGAGCTTGGCCTACAAAGTAAACTTAATCTACCTCCAGAACCAGCTGCACAAACCTAGTTGCTAGCAGAATAAAAAAAAAGAAAAAATACCAATAGATGGGCCCATTTTTTTTGTTTGTTTGTTTTTTGGGGTGTTTTTTTTCAGTGTCTATCTTTTCCCCAATAAAAATGGTATCCAATGAATATCCCCTAAACTCTTGCTGATGTGTTAGCTACTCTTCCTACCTTCTTCTATGGAACTCTTCCTTCTTTCCAGCCACATGATCTTGCTAGGATCTACCAGACATGGTACCTTACTCCTGGTCAGAGAAATGGGCACTTGACCATGGCCAGACCAGAGTCCTGGCTAATATGGGCAGATGGCAGAAAGAGGACTCCCATTAGAATTCCCTGTTGTAGAAAGGCTCAGTGTGCCACGTAAATGGTAGGAAATCTACATAGAGTTTCTGATTAGAATGAACTGTAGTTGAAGATAAATCTTTTCTCAGAAAAGCCTCCCCTATCTCATTTTCCTCTTCTTTCTCATCACCATTTTTCTGCTACTGCTTATGAGAACAGTGGCTCAGGCCCTGTGGATTTGAACACCTCCTTGTTAAATAACCAGTCGGGCATTATGAGACCACTACCACAGACCCTAGTGCCTTCTTTCCAATTATTTCTGGGAATCCCAGCAGGTATTGCTCAGGAAAAAGTCTAGTCAACAAGAAAATGGCCCTTCTCACTTTCTCCCTGTTCCTCACAGGTCACCCTCTTCACAGGTCACCCTCTGGCTCAGTCCTAGCCAAGCAGAAAATCATTACAGCCCTTCTGAGTGGGGTACAAGGGAGTGGGTACCCCAGCTTAGAAGAACGACTCTCTCAAAACTCCCTGAGGAATCTAAATAAGGTGACCATGGCCCCATACCTTCCTGGGTTGTGGAGAGCTCAGCCTTGTTCTTATCTCACAGCTAGAGGGCCTAGCTTCTCTGGGTCATGACCCAGTGATGTTTCTTTTTTATTTTTAAAGATTTATTTTTATTTTTATTGTTTTTGACAGAGAGAGAGATACAGAGACAGAGACAGAGAGAAAGGGGAGGGCCCAGAACAGTCTCCATAGCTGCACATCATTTGTTTTTCCACATAGTTTCATTCCACAGGTGGGAGTGGGGCCACACAGGGCAGGAACTGGGCCAGGGTCTTCACCCCGGTGAGAACTGAACTGGGGGCACTCCCCAGTTCAGCATATGGGTCCACACGGGCCAGGGCTGGGATTCGATCCTCGGTCCCTGGGGCTGCAAAGTGAGCGCCTAACCCACTGAGCCATCCCGGCTTCCCCCCCAATGAGGCTTCTTAATGTCCAATTAGAAGTCTGAAAGGTCCTTTAGTTGAGTGAAGTGCTTATACCTTGTTAGCTAACAATACAGAAAGGGTATTAACTTCAGTTGATATCCTTTGTTCATTTGTTTTCCTTCATTTGTTTCTCCAGAGGGATAGAAATAAAGTGAAAGTTAAACTTTCTGAATTGTACTATTTAGGAAAACTGACCATGATCACTGTGGCCATGGTTCTCTTTTAATGAAGTGTGTTCTGTGGTAATGTAAAAGAGAAACCCTCTCAACCAATTACTCCTGGGTATAAGACTACCCCAAATTTTTGGTCTAACAATTTTAGACAAGGTATTATCTTATACATGAAAAAAATACACTAACTCTCATGTTTTATAAGACAAAGGAGTCCTATTGGGACACTTGCTTTCCTATTTTTTCAGTCACTCTTTTCATCAAGGCACTGAGGGCGGCCACATTACTGGGTAACTCTGGTTAACCTTAATGAACTTAGCTCATATTTATTCACAGTAAGAAATAATTGCAAAGTAGCTGTTCCCTAGAGTATGTACTTATTTATAAAGAGAGTTTCCTGTGGAGGCAGGTAATAATATATGTAACTATGCTACCAAACAGAAAATTCAAAGTTGCCTGGGAATATAAAACAGGGAATCCAACCTTGTCTAAAGGATTTGGCAAGATAAAGATGGGAAAGAAAAACACTCCAGGGCAGAGCAATATAATAAAATGATGGGAAAATAAAAGTTAACAGAGAGTTGGGGAGAAGGTTAAATTCTGTACAGTAAGATTGTTAAGAGAAAGGAAGAGTTGTGCAAGAGAAGGCCATATCTGTAGGCAAGGAAATGTTTGATTTGGAAAATGTTCCAGTGTATACCATATTTTCCGGCGTATAAGACAACCGGGCATATAAGACGGCCCCCTAATTTTACAGTTAAAACATAGGTTTAGGCCTATATTCGCTGTATAAGACTACCCCCCACTTCCGAGGCTGTAGTCTTATACAGCGAATATAGGCCTAAACCTATGTTTTAACTGTAAAATTAGGGGGTTGTCTTATACACCCGGTCGTCTTATACGCCGGAAAATACGGTAGCTACTCAGGCTATTCAGGCTGGTTCTGCACTCAATCCAATATGTTCGGGAGATTAGATACGTCTTGCTCTGAGAAAGATCCCTTATTCATTCACTGGAATCATAATCACCTTGGCAGATAACAGAACAGGCCTTTTCTCCACCTCTTTCATGTAAACAGTGATTCATTTTCAGAATGCATCTCCCATATGTATCTGTACTTATTGGTCTCTACGCTTTAAAAATCTGGAACAACATCAAACTGAATTGTCTTTTGAAACCATCAGAGATTCCCATTCAGAAGGGAGACAATTCAGGGTCACAATGTGTGTCCTCCTGGGTGAGATTGTACCAGCAGAATTAAATAGGAAACAATGCTCACATTTTGCATGCATACCAATATGACAATTAAAAAAAAATGATTACTACATCTGACTGTCTAAAAATTAATGCAATAAGCCCCTGCCTACATTGTTCCCCTTGGACATCTATAAATAGGTTCTAAATGTATGAAAGGAAGTCTGTTCTACCTGAACTGGTATACATAAAACACTCTGGGAAAAAACTCTATTTAGGCCTCTAGAGACGTAAGCTTGCTAGAGGCCTGTCTTCCATGATTAGATAGGAAGCTCACTTTCTTCCTGTGAAAGTCAGCACTCCCAGTGCCATGGCGTGGTCAAATGCTTTAGCCAAGGTTGTAAAAGTAACGTAGACAGAGCTAGATAAACAACTCAGGTTTTGTACTATATGGGCACTACATAAACGAGAAGGCCAATCACTGTCTTAGCTTCTTAGCATAGTGGGATTATGAGTAATTTTTTTGATACTTTTCAGATATTTTAACAAATAATTACATCTAAAGACAAACAAACAAACAACAACAACAAAAAACTCACACTTAAATGCTGTGCTCTAGTGTAATACCATTAGCATCATAGGGGTACCAGAAGGAAAAGAGAGACAGCAAGGCATTAAAAACCTATTTGAAGAAATAATGACATAAAACTTCCTTAACCTGGTGAAGGAAATAGACATACAAGCCCAGGAAGAGCAGAGACTCCCAAACAAGAGGAACTCAAAGAGGCCCACACCAAGACATGTCATCATTAAAATGTCAAAGCTTAAAGACAAAGAGAGAATCTTAAAAGAAGAAAGAAACAGTAAATTATGTTCAATGGAGCTCCCATAAGACTGTCAGCTGATTTCTCAACACATACTTCACAGATCAGAAGACATTGGCAGGAACTAAAGTGATGAAAGGCAGGGGCCTACAACCAAGATTACTCTGTCCAGCAAGGATATCATTGAGAATCAAAGGAGAGACAAAGAGCTTCCCAGACACACAAAAAAAGCTATAGGAGGGGATGCTGGGATGGCTCAGTGGTTGAGCGCCAGTCTCGAAATCATGAGGTCCAGGGTTTGATTCCCAGCCCTGACCCATGCAAACCCATATGCTGAACTGCGATGCAACTGGTAACCACCAGGATGGCATGGTGGCAAAGGCTCTCGCCTCCCATGCAGGTTCGGTTCCTGCTTCACCTGGCCCCGCATCCACCTCTGTGGAATGAAACTATGTCACAACTAGTGACGTGCAACTATGAAGACTGCTCTGGGCCTTCCTTCCTAAGAAAGAAGTACAGGTAAATAGTTAAATAATCTTCACTAAAAAAGTTTCTAAGTATTTCACAAAAGAAAAAAGCAATAAATATCTTAGTTTTATTTGTTAGTTATATCTCAAGAAAAATTAAAAAAAGAAATATTTAAGTAATTTTAAATTTTTCAATAGTTTCTTTTTTTTAATATCCCATAAATAAAATAAAAACCAAAGTGCAGATTGCAATGTTTGTAACAGATATGTCATGTAACTATAATATATGTGCGTATGTCTGTATATGGCAGTGTGTAATACCAACATCCTTACTAGAGCATATATTTCTTTAGATATCTATTAGAAAAAGTAAATACATCAACATAAATATAGCAAATGGAGAAATCACAAAAGAAAAAGTTTATATATGACAACCTGTACAACCCTATAGTTTTAAATAAATTCAAATAAAAAATATTACTTTTTACTAGTCAAAATGGGAAAGGATTTTTAACAATTACTTTCATTACTTACATGGGGATTTAAAACAAGCTAAATGCTTAATAGAATGTTTCCAAGACATATAGTTGTACATGCATAAGAATGAAATACTCTTGTATTCATTAAAAAAAAAATTTTATAATTCAAAATAATAGGGAAGGTATTCATGGTATATCATGTGAAACAAGTTTCAAAACCATATGGATAGTATCATTCAATGATCTAAAAAGAAATTGTGTGTTTGTGCACAGAGAAAAAAACCTAAAGGATATGTTATCCATATTTTCTGTAGGTGGTAGAATAATTTGGTGACTTTAATTTTTTTCTTTTGGCATATCTATATTGAATAGATGCCCTAAAATGACCATGCATTAGTTTTGAAATGAGATTTATAGTTATCACTTATAAGCTTTTAAAGGTACAATTTTCCAAACTCCCCTGAATTTAATGTTCACTGGGGTATTCAACCAAACTTGTGATAAAGTTTGGGAGGAACTGGGGGAAACGCTTGTTGCAGAGTCTGGGTATGGGGTTGGAAAGTCCCAGGAGGCAGGCCTTCCCTTTCTCCTCCTCCCTGCCCTAACATCTTGTCTTCACTGACCAGCCGGTCAGGGCTCACCTTGGTTGAACAGGGGCGGCTGCGCTTGCTGGAGCTGACACCTGCATGACTCCCATCCACAGCCTCTTCGTCAGAATAGCGGCCCTAGCTGATAACATCACACCATATCCTCAGAAGCAAACTGCTTTCCTAGTGATGACAGGTTTATTGCATTTGAAGATGAAGGTTCTATAAACTTCAATTAGAACCAGACAGAATTCTCCCAAAAACCTTTATAATAGTGAAGCAGAAACATGAGTCATTCAAACTCAGCATTATGGACGTGTCACTAGGGATTTCTTTCTTCTCTGAATGACAAGTATAACAAAGGCCTATAAAATAAATGACAGTAATTTGCAAAGCTTTTTTTCTCTTTGACTAATAGAATTGTTCAGATTGTCCCCTTTGGGCCTAAAGGCACGTATGTCCTTAAAAAACTGCCTTTCAAGGGTTATTGATGCTTTACTTTTGCCTCTAGAGTTATAATGTGGCTACAGTAAAGGTATTTTTCAGCCAGGCATCACAGATGGCCAGTGAAGGGAGACAGCTTTCAGTAGAGGCAAAGAGAAGTCTCTTTCAGAACCACTGCCTTTCCATCCATGAGACACAGAGTTCCACAGAGCAAAGCAACAGCGAATACCAGCTGGCCAATCTGGACAGAGCCCCAAGCCTATTTCCCAAGCAGTAGGTGAGCGGGATGTAGCACCGTGGTTAGACCATTCACGTTGCTGCTGCTGCAGCATGTGTGTAGACGGGGCTTTCTGCCAAAAGACAAGCCTGAGAAATGGGTGACCAGCCCGTGCTGTCTGGCTTCTTGGTTCATAGCCTAGCCAACAAGAGTAGGACAACTGGATCATGAAAGTTTGGTATAAGATTATTAGAGGTAGTGTCAGAAGGGAATACATTTTCTGTTTTTCTCTCTTGGACTTAACCATGAGCCTGCACTCACTTGAACACTGAAGAGCTAGAGGTCAAGGAAAGCACCTCGAGAAACCAATCTGAGCATAACATTGGTTCATCAACATGTGTGACCAGCTAACACCTCCAACACCCTCAACTGTCAGACTTTATAAAATAGCTTATGCTTCTATGTTTATATACCTAAAAATCTAAATTTATATGTACTATCTCACATTTTCCAAGTTTAAAAGAGGAAGAGAAAAAAAGAAAATACTGAGCGATTCAATGATTCGACCAGTACAGTGACACAGGCAAGCCTGGAGGTCATCAGCATGTTTTCTAGTCCACATTCATTAGTGAGGAAGATCCTGTGTCAAGCACGCTGTGAGTGAGAAATATCTGTGGAAGACAGAGCGATGTAAGGCTTCAGAATCCAGCTTTATCATTTTTAGTGTGCAAAGCATTGAGCTAAGTCCTTTAAGGGTTACAAACACAAATAAGATATGTTCCCATCTCTCAAGAACGGAATGAACTGACAGGAGAGATATATAAATAATCCTAACACAAGGTCGATGATGGCATCAAAACAAAAGTAGAGAGTTTAAAAGACATAATTGAGATGACCACTGAACAGGAAGATTTGGACAGACATAGAAAGAGGGAATAGTCTTTCCAGATGGAACAAAAAAGGAGCAAAGTGTAAGGAGTGGGAAAGTGCAGGGCATGTTTGGGAGATCGCCCGGTTTGACTGGAGGTCGGGGTGCTCTTCTTAGCCTTTTGGAAACAAGAGTACAAATCCACCTACAGCTTCTCTTTAGGAAGCCCCCTAGGTAGTAGATAAGAGCCTTGGTGTTGCAATTGGGTCCTAATCCCGCCCAGGTCACTTCCTAATTCTGATGACATTGGGCAAGTAACATTCTCAGTCTTGACTTTCTCATTGGTATATGGAAACAATAATGCTGACCTTGCTGGATGGTTTGAATATTCATTGAATATGTGTGTGTGTGTGTGTGTGTGTATATATATATATATATATATATATACATATATATATATATATATATATGGGCCACTACTGTTCTGGACACTACAGATAATGCAGTGAACCAACTGAGAAAGACCCTGGCTTCCCAGAGCTCTGCCTAATACGAATATCAGATATCAGACAAATGAGTATTCCTCCTTCATTTATTAGCTTAGAAGGCCTTTCCTGAACCCTCCCTCCTGCCTCCTCCTCAGTCTAAATTAGCTCTTTCTTTCTTATTTTCTCTCTTAGCTCTATATACTTTTTCTTCCAGGCACTTGTCTTCATTTTAAATCATAAGTTTATTTCACTAATAATTTAGCTACATGGAAAGTAGGTGAAGAAAGTTCCAAGCAGAGTGTGTTCCAACAGCATGCTGAGGTGAGAAAGACTTTGGACCTCTGGAGGAATTAAAAATGTAGTATAGATGGAGCACAAAGCAAGGGAGAGGGATGTAAGAGATGGTCAGAGAACAGGCATGGGTCAGGCCACGCATAATCTCCCAGGCTAAGATAAGGAACTTTTTTTTTTAATTGACAAGTCTCGGAGCATGAAAAGAAAATCTTAATTAAAACTGGGCTTGATAGAAATACAATGTATAATGCACAATGTTAATATCGTGTTCATGGTCACCTGCGTGCCTGGACAGACCAGGTCCCTACAGAAAAAACTCCATTTACCTAATGCCTGGAATGACTTCAGGACCACACACTGACTCTACACAGAACTTGCCCTTGTATTCGCATTGCCATGGGAAGCCGTTAGCGGTTGTAAGCCTGCAAATGTCTTCAGTGAATGAAGATGAGAGTGAACACTGCAGTTTCCTCAGTAGAAGCTCTTCCATTTCCCCTCAAGTACAGGTAAGACTGGCCCATCCCCACACAGTTACTGGTCCATGACCCAAGTTGGCAAACTGGAGTGAATTCCAGGAACCCAAGTTAGCAATTAGAGGAGAGAGCAATCCCTCCTCTTGCCCAAAGAAGCATGCAGCCCAGAAAGCCCTGCCGCTCTGCCATCAGAGGGAAGCCTGGGGAGGGCGGAAGCAGCCGACTCGGTAGGTCCCAGGTGAGGATCAGCAGAGCGATGGGGCAGCCCTTCTGCTCGCCTTCAAAAGTCCCACCGACGCCTGCCCCACCTGCAGACTCACTGGGCACCAAGAGCCCATAAATCCCACTCCTGGTTAAAAATAAACTAATAAAAAGAACAGTAGGTTCAAACGGTGACCTGAATGTCGGAGCTCTTTAACTCGGAATGAGGGGGATGGGAATGTAGCCAGGGGACCAAGGAAAGTGGTTAAGCCCCAGGCAATGGAGGTGGGTTCCCCCTGAAGTCCAATAAGGAAGATAATCTGGCATCGAAGGCCATGTACGGTAGTTTCCTGCAGCTCTTCTTGAATTTTCACACCAGTGTCCCGCCCCTAACACACTTCAGCTTGTTTTTCATGCTGCTTCCTCAGTTGCATCTGGCTTTCTTGCCCTCCAAGCTATATAGGCTCTTTTTTTCCTTCTATATAATAATTTTATTGGCAATTTTGGCTTACTTTTCATGGCCCATCATGGCGCTCAGCTCGTCCTTTTCCTATCCTATGTCTCACCAGCTGAAGATCCCACTGCTGAGTGCCTCACTGTACCCATATCTCCCCACTCGAGCTGCAGGAACACAACCGTCCAGCTCCTCCCTCTTTGAGCAGAGCCTGTCACGCTGGGCCACCTCACAGGCCTGTGGGCTGACAGCACTTGGGTCCTACGTAACCAGAGGAGGGGCATTCCTTGGCTGTCCCCTCCATGGTCCTGACAGGCAACTGACACTTACCCACACTCTGGGGCTGGGCAGGAGGGGGAAAAAAGCCAATACCTTGGAATCTCAGTCCAAAATACTGGTTTTACTACACTATCAGGAAAAGTTTTCCATGTTCAAAGGATTACAATGCTATCAAGTCTCGGGTGTCCTTGAAAAGACTCTCTTTGAAGCAAGACATAATCATTTACTTCATTAGGAAACAAAATGAACCATGCAAATGGAAATTGTGAGTTACTCATTTGGAGACTAATTGGGGGAGAAAACAAAGTCTGCAATCGAATGGGTATCTGCTTAAATGCAGAGGGTCTGTGATAGAGCCCTGTGTTTTCTTCCCTTTTTTTTAATTCACATTTCTCTCCAGGCTTTTTAAGTAGATGATGACAGGTAACTATAAACCCAAGAGCATTTTCTTTATTGCTACGAAGGCCCAAGGGAACTCAGGCATCCAAGCTTTTTATAAAAAAAACATTTAAGAGGGCCCTGGATCGTGAGGCCATCAACACTTACTTGTGAATCTGGTGTCTGTGTTGCATTACTGTCCCCAGTCCAATTTATTTGCAGATGATCCCTATGCCTTTAAAGGAAGAATGGACTGTCATTCAAGCAGCATCAGAAACCTTATTTCTGCACATCCTTCCACGGAAAACACTGTCTGCTTTCCCTGATCCCCTTTTCTTTCCTTCCTTCCCACGCAACTCATCCTTTCCTCAGCAGCCAAGTCCACTGTCAAGACCAGACCCCAAATATGGGCCACTACTTTGTCCTCCCCTTGTCTTGCTACCCAATCAACCCACTAAATAGCAAACCTTAGGGGTAGATAAGAAAGAGAAGGACACCCACTTTACAGAGGAACCACCAAGAGATTAGGATCTAGTCTCAAGTGTGCCAAGTTCTGACCATTGTGTTTGTTTGCCAAGGCATCAGCCACATCCTAGGAACTGATTCCACTTTCCAAAGTCACAAGACACTGTTCTGAGGATCCATTTCAGTTAGGTCGGGGTGCCAGGTTCAGACCCTGCATATCTGGTAATGGGACTAACGCGCAGGTGTAGAGGCGACTGTCGCAGCCACGCCAGCAACAGGAAGGGACCCAGTCACAGGTCAGTGTGACCCTAGAGGCAGCACTCGGTCACTGCCTGCCTTTCCTCCTCAGGACTCTGGCACGTTCTTCAGCCACTCAAAATTCAGTCAGCCTCCTCCTAAGATGAGGTGACCAGCTCCTTCCACACACAGACCTGAAGGAGACCCAGAACATGGTCTAGTTGACTAAAATTTGCAGAAGTGCATTGAAGTAGCCAAGCGACACCTCCCAAGTGATACAACAAGATTTGTTCCAAGTGACCTGTTCAAGCTGGGCATTTGAAGACCATTTCTCCATGAGTACCCCGTATATTTCTGCCTTGATAAGCTAGCTGTTACAGCTCTGATTCCTTTAAGCAAGGAAAAAGAATATTGTTTCTCGTCGAGGGATGATGGATGGAGGAAATAAGAATTGATACCTTATAAAGAAGACAGACAGGAGCTAGACAGGCTGGGTCAGAGGGAGAAGGGAGGGCATCAAATTGCATCTTTGATTATGGGATCTACCTCCTGCTCCCCCCAGCCTAACTAGTTCTCAAATATATCCTTCTTGAAACTTCATTATTTCCTTTACTGATGTTAAGTGGGACAAAGAGCCTTGACTGTCTGTACCGAATGGCAGGCACGTTTGCCCCACGTCTACGCTGAGTGTGCAAAAATGTCACGGCTGTCTTATTTCTCTGCTACAAGAAATGTGAAAACAAAAGGGGTATGTCACTTCATTACAGCTTCCCAGGGTTCATTAAATAAAACTAGCTCTAAATGAAGTGCCATTAGAAAGCACTTACATTAAAGATCAACTGAGGAGCACCTTTTCAAGGCTGTTCCCTAAAACAAAGAGCTTGCCACCCATGAGTAATTGTTTTTAGTATCAGCTAGGGGAAAAGGCAGCATTTCCCAGAACACCAGGGTGGCTTCCCATGGAGTTGGGTGTCAAGCAGTACAACCCATTCACTGAGGAGTCTCAATTGTTGGGATTAAAAAAATAGAAAACGATCCCCCCCTAACCCCAAACTGCCACCCAATGAGACTATGTCACACCCATCTTTCCTCTGGACCAGGTTCCATGACGCGTTCATTAGTCCCTTTCGATTTTCAAAAATACCTTAGCTGAGACATAGCAAACATGTCGAGAAAGCAGTTCTGTTGATTTTTAAACTTCAATTTCATCTATGATTCCAAGCTCCTCCCTTCCCCTTCTCCTTCCCCTTCCCCTTCCCTCCCCTGTCCTACCTCAGGCTCACCTCCTGGCTCCAGCAGCTTAATGGGGAGGATGGGGCGCGCCTGCCTCTCACCCATGTCCTTATGCTGCCTCCCACTTTCCAGCCAGGGCAGGTTAGAGGAAGACAGAAAAACAAGACATCCCCTTCTTGACTGAGCGAGGTCTCTGCTCTCTCTGCAGGTATCCTGGGCCACTTTCCTAGGACATGGACTGTGAGCTCCCCGGGCTCAGCAGCACCAGCCCTGCTCAATGGGGTGCCCTCTCCCCAGAAGCAACTCTAGGCCTCAGCAGCCATGTGGGTGGTGACGCAGCTACACTCTGGGCACCATCAGCCCACGTGGGCACCATCGTCTCTGCCTCCAAGTGGTGAAGCAGCATGGGCCCCGTCTGTTTGACCGGTCCCTCCCCGCGGTCATGCCTTTCTTGCTCTCCTTTCCCTGCTCTGTAACACAGAGCCTGCAAAGATGCGGGTCCACTGGTTAGGCAAAGACCCAAACTCATAGTCTCTCTTTTTTCCTACCCCCGCCCCCATCTTTACAAGTGGCTCCATTGGAACCCTTCTTCCTTCACTGCAGGAAAAATGTCACCCCTCACCGCCTCTCTAGGCCAGCAGAGGGGAGAACAAAACGTCTCATCAAAGACACTGCATCCACTCCCCAAAAGCAGCCTCCCTGCCTGTGGTGCTCCCCTCACATTAAGGAGGAGGAGGAGGAGGGGAGAAAAGGCAGTTGGAGAAACAAAGACCATACGGGGGCCAATTCCTCGAGCTAGGACTTTTTCAGTTAGCTGTTGCCCATTTGGGCAGTTCTCTGGATTTAGATAATTGGGTGTGTGTAGACCTTTTTTACTTCCTAACTTTGAAATCCTGAGATAACAGAAGAATTCTCACACATGCCATCCTGATGCTATAGTTACCATGGAATAAATGAATAAATGAAAGATTTTAAGGATTTTATGTTCTAACACTCTTCTTTTACTTGGCCAAGTAATTTGGTGATGGAGGAGGACGCGGGTGATGAGACCGTACTGTGTAAAAACTAAAGACAGGCTCTGTGCCCTACTGACCAGACTAAGATTTGAATAGTGTCTTTAGATTTGTTCATTAAAAGAGCAGTGTCCTTGTTTCAAAGCTTTCCTACATCTTCAGGATTTAAGACACGTTACCCAGTGAGATCTGTGAATATGTTTGGCCAATTAGCATTCCTTATGGGGACAGGCAGCTTATGGAGATTTTGAGGATAGCTTTCACACAGCTGTGAAGTCAGGAAGAACTCTGGGGTGCATTTACTCCATGAGCAATCGAGCGCCTCCTCTCTGAACAGGATCTTGCTTCATTAACCTTCTCAACTCAAATTCTGTTTGCTCAGTCAGAGTTGGGGTCAAGCCAGAGGTTGGCTGGTGACACTGTGGGTAGAAATGGTTTTTACAATGCTGAAAATGGAAAAAGGGCTTCTGGCTCATGAAAAATTATGCTCTCATAGAAAACTACACACTCCGATGAACTCCATTCCCAGATTTTTAATATTAGATTCATTTCATCCTAGCATGCAGGGATACAAAGGGATGGGGGAAGAACTGATTGGGACAGAGTAGGACTGAACTTCAGGATGCAGAAAGAGAGAAGAAAATCTCACCACTGCTAAGCTCTTATTTCATGAAGACATTTCACAATTGGGTAGAAAATAAGTTAAGCTCATAAATATCAATTTTATGCGTACCTGTGATCAGATATAACTAGACAGTGAACAAAACAGGCCAAAAAAAAAAAAGGAAAGCATTCATCTTTTCCTTGTATTTCTTCTCCCCTCGATGCGTTACATTCAACACAGCTTTTCAGTCAGCAGCCCCTGAAAGCAGCTTTCTTTATAGTTCTTCAGTACGGCTTCTTTGATTGCATTTAGTTTAACTTAAACTTGCAGTTAAGTTGCTAAGAAACCTAGAATGGGATCAAATCAATCAGCAAGTATTTACTGGACATGACGATATGTTAAATAATAAGTGTTGGTGCGTAACAGGTATTAATCTATGCAGTATAACAACTATTTATAAATGATGGTGATGATCATGATCATGATGAAACAAGGATAAGACAGGATTCCTACTCCTAAGAAGCTTAGCATTTTTTAAAAATGGCATTCTTTAACTTGCTTCTTCTTACAGCAGGGGGCACATGATTGTTGGAGGAATCGATATTTGGTTTTGAGTCATTATGACATTAAAGTCCATTTTTAGGCCCAGCTCATTCCCAAGGTTACGTGGATGAACTCTATTGGCTTCATCAGTTCTTCAGGTGGATCACACCTTTCCAGGTGAACTTTGTTTCCAAGTAGTGCAGGATTCTAGGTCCTTGGTGATGATGACTAGAGCTGTTGACCCAGTTGTGTCCGAGTTCAGAACAGGACCTGGCGACATCGTATCAGCCTGTGAGGTTTATCTCTACATGACAGAAAGGAACATCCCACGGTCCTCATCAGTGCAGACAGCTTCTGACTCCGACAGTCTATGCATCATGGCAAGAACAGTGGCTTCCATTTCCAAAGAAAATGCCATATGAAATACATTTCTTTAACCAAGAAGCTGAGGTTCCCACCCAATGATGCATACTGTCCGAGAGACAGAGTATCTTATAATAGCAGCTAAGTAATTGGCCAGTAATACGGATATATGTGAGAATGCAATTTACTTTTTACTTCACAGTGTAGTTGTCTTGCTATCTAAGCTTTTCTCAGGACAGAAATTGTGTAAGTTTAAGTGACATGTATATTAAATGACATGTAAAAAGTATTTGTCAAAATATAGATCTTAACACAAAAATCATTAGTGTAATGTGAAATATTTCCTATTGATTTTTAAAAAAATTGTAATATAACCCCATCCCAGAAAGGCCTCAGCAATTCCTTGTTCTGGCCCCCACCGTTTGCTTCAGATTCTCTTGCATTTACCTGGTTCCCTGTTTTTTACAGCCTATTGTTTCCCACTTAGGTTCTCCCTCTCAGCTTGCCTTTCTTGGATCAACAACCCAATTGCACGGTCTGCTCCAGTTGGACAGAACTTGGCCCCAGGTGGCAACCTATGAAACCCTCTATTTAGCTCCATGCTCCGAGAGAGGATAACATCAGAGCAAGGTGCAGTTTAAGAAAAAAAAAAAAGAACATTGCTATCATCCTGTATCCTGTCTACTGTGATATGGGGATGTCTGAACTCAGATCAAACTGTCATCTATTATGCGGCTTTGCTAGACTGTCGTTGAAATGCACATCAAGGCAAGTATCTAATTAAAATGCCAGACTATTTTTTGTCTATTCTTAGCTTTGAAAGACAATGAATGCTGTTACAGCAATGTGTAAACTATTTTGTTTAATGTGAAAGTCAAAAGGCCAAAGATTTAGACAGCTAATGAGGAAATGGAATAAAATAAATTATAAGAACACTCACTACATGCTGCGAGGCAGCTCAGGGCTCAGCAGTCTTATACAATATATGGTGAAGTAAAGTATATAAATTAAAAATCTCAGCATTTGTTATTGTTAGAAAAACAAACAGGAGATTCTCCAGTCTCTTAACAATAACACTGAATTAAGCATATGTCAGGTTTGTCGTGAACTCAAAGAGAATTTATTAAAAGAATTCATTATAGCATTCACACCTAGATTACAGTCCTTCTGATCACAGCTTTGAAAGCTGCTGGAAAATGTCTGAATACTTACTAGCAACCTGCATCATAGGAAAGGGTGGGTGTGATTACTTTCACTTCCAAATCAGAGAAGCTCCTGAGATAACAGAAATTCCCTTCAGATTCTAGGTTGACACTTGTTAACAGAACTCACAGTGCTGCTGAGAGGCAAGTAACAAGAGGAAAGAGCGTTCATCACAAGTGACAGTCAGTGCAGCCACAGGGCAGACAACTTTCTACATCTGCCAAACTCAAAGCGCCTGGAGTCAGCTTAAGACCTACACGGAGAAACTCTCTGGACTCCTCTCCCCTTCCCACTCCATGTGCCAATTCCACCTGGAGGAGTCAGTAGGAAGAGCTAGCTAGTAAAGAGGGGAAAAATAAAAGATCAAGGGGAAGCCGGGATGGCTCAGTGGGTTAAGCGCTCACTTTGCAGCCCTGGGGACGGAGGATCGAATCCCGGCCCCGGCCCATGCGGACCCATATGCTGAGCTGGGGAGTGCCCCCAGTTCAGTTCTCACCGGGGTGAGACCCCGGCCCAGTTCCCGCCCTGTGCAGCCCCGCCCACCTGTGGAATGAAACTATGTGGAAAAACCAATGATGTGCAACTATGGAGACTGTTCTGGGCCCTCCCCCTTCTCTCTATCTCTATCTCTGTATCTATCAAAAACAATGAAAATAAATCTTTAAAAGATCAAGAAGTCAACATACCCTCTTCCAGAGAGGACAGGGGCCCACCCACAACAGGTCATAACTGAAGAGTAGGAAGTCTGTACCTTAGAATGATGGATTTTCTAATATATTACACTTTTTTTACTATATTTATTTTTAATTGTTAAATTTATTGGGGTGTCATTGGTTGGTAAAAATTAGAGAGGTTCCAGGTATACAATTCCACAATACATCATCTATGCATTGTCATAGTGTGCTTACCACCCAAAGTCAGTTCTCCTTCTATCACTACCGTATTTTCAAGCGTATAAGATGACCGGGCGTATAAGACGACCCCCTAATTTTACAGTTAAAACACAGGTTTAGGCCTATATTCGCTGTATAAGACTACCCCCCACTTCCGAGGCAACACCAGTTCTTTTTTTAATTAAATTTTTAATGAATGACATTTTTCGAACATACCGTAATATACCGTACATTGATAGAACATGTATATTGCATGCATAAAAAGCCTGCTTGGATTGGCTGCGTTAGAGAGGCGGTCCGAGCAGCCTTGCAGTGATGGGTGCGGGATCGAGTTGGAAAATTCGTTTAGCGTCATATCCAGACGATTTTCAGGATATACTCGGTGTATAAGACGACCTCCAATTTTCGGTTGACTTTTTTTCGTTTCAAAAGTCGTCTTATACGCCGGAAAATACGGTATATATTTGACCATGGAATCAGGGCAACTTAGCTACCTATTAGCAAACATGTGATACCTAATACTAATCAGGAAAGCTATGAGCTTGGCCAGGTTTCATTCAGGGGCGTGGGGAAAACTTCCTCCATTTTATGCATTTTAAGAAACAAAGGGAAACTAAATAAATTATTTAGCAGTGTTGTCAAGGTCTCAATACACAAATAACACACTGGAGTCTTATTCTGCCTCAGAAACCCTACCAAAACAAACAAACAAACAAACAAAACTAAGCAAAAAATCAGCTTCTTCAACTTTTACCTAGGCCTTATTCCTCCATGGAACTTAAAACAAAATGTATGGGAACCAAGTGGGAAAACACTTAAAAATAGTATTGAAGACCATTTTATTTTTTTTTTTAAAGATTTATTTTTATTGTTTTTGACAGAGACAGAGAGAGAGACAGAGACAGAGACAGAGAGAAGGGGGAGGGCCCAGAACAGTCTCCATAGCTGCACATCATCGGTTTTTTCACATAGTTTCATTCCACAGGTGGGCGGGGCTGCACAGGGCAGGAACAGGGCCAGGGTCTCGACCTGGCAAGAACCGAACTGGAGGCACTCCCCAGTTCAGCATATGGGTCAGCACAGGCCGGGGCCGGGATTCGATCCTCGGTCCCCAGGGCTGCAAAGTGAGCGCTCAACCCACTGAGCCATCGAGGTCTCCCTGAAGACCATTTTAGTAATGAGATTACTCCTTGAGAGAGCATGAGTGTAGTAGAGAAAAGATAGGTTGGAGAATGGGCATTTCAACATTTAGATGTTGAAAAGATTAGGAGGAACTAGCAAAGGACATAGAGAGGATGAAACCAGTAAGGAAGGAGGATAAAGAGATGATGTTCTATATGCAAAGGATAAAGAAAGGATGTTCTACAAGTAAAGTAAAGAAGAAAGTGTTTCAAGAAGGGGAAGTGAGCAAGTATGTCAGTGATGTTGATAGGAAGAGTAAGATGATTACTGGGCAGTAACTACTTGATTTGCCAACAAAGAAGATTCACTGAGGATTTTAACATAAACAGTCTCAGCAGAACTGTGAGGGTAGAGTCCAGTGCACTGAGACTAGAAGAATGGAAGAAGAGGAAACAGGTTTTTGTTTGTTTGTTTGTTTTCTTAAGTGAGATTTGCTTTCAACTGGAGAGGAGAAATGGATAGGGGGGTGTTATGTTGCCAGGGTTTATTGTTGATATGGTATAAAATGTTTTTATATGTTAAACAGAAGTAATCTTATGTTAAGGGAAAAACCTAGTAACATGAAGAGGGTAGGGTCAACTGAGTAGGTGAGAATGGAAAAGCCCTAGATAAGAACAACAAAAATAATTTATCTAGAGTTAGCAAAAGGAAAAGTAGAGTACATGGGCACAGATGCAGGTATATTGGTAGATATGGTAGAAATTTCTTTCTATGTGGTTGTATTTTCTCAGTAAAACAGGAAGGTCATCAACTACAAACAAAGACAGATGAGAAGTGAAATAGTCCTTTCACACTATACCTGAACACACTTGGCATATAAAATTTACAAGTATCTCATTTTACAACTCAATGTTGTGCTGTAATTATTTATGAACATACCTCTTTCTCCACTGAACTATAAAATAATTTAAGGTAGGGGAAATATATTTTATTTTTGCACTACCAGCACATGATAAATGTCCTGCAAACAACGGTTAAACTCACCAACTGAATAAATGAATGTTATAGATTCCTCTAAGACTCTGCAACAAAGCCAAGAGCAATAAATAAAATACTATCAAGACTATATTTGATAAGTATACTTAAATAAAATTGCAAATATTGAGAAACTGAAACTATTACTATTAAACTTCAATTTATATGTAAAATTTTTAAACTACAGATTGAACATAAACCTTTCTTTTCTAAAATACTAACAAAATAATGAGATGTCAATATTAAAAATAACTATATAGACTTATGAGTTATTCTAGAGTGTGCATCACACTGATTCTAAGTATCCAACAATTCATAACAATATGTCAAGATTCAGCTCCAAAAAAAACCCTTCATAAAAGGGTTACTACAAAAATATCTTCCATAAAAAAAAAAAAAAAGCAGCAGTATTCTTACACCATGACCATATTTCATAAGTACCGGTATATGGTTTTCTCTTAACGACCAAGTGTGAGAACAAAGAAAAATGAAGAACAACAGAATGTGTTCCTGATATTTAGAATGCTCTGATTACTTAAGAGTTTATAATAATCAATACAATGCAAAAATAATAATTTGGCTAATATTTTTAACTTTTATGCAAACCCCAAACAACAGCAAACTAGATTCCTTGGAACAATTACTTTCTTTCGTTTTTTTTATTTTTTTTATTTTTATACAATTAGATAGTTTCCCGATGTACAACGCCACATCACATCATTTTTTATTTTTTTTAAGATTTATTTTTATTGTTTTGACAGAGAGAGAGAGATACCAGAGACAGAGACAGAGAGAAGGGGAAGGGCCCAGAACAGTCTCCATAGTTGCACATCATCGGTTTTTCCACATAGTTTCATTCCACAGGTGGGCAGGGCTGCACAGGGCAGGAACTGGGCCGGGGTCTCGCACCGGTGAGAACTGAACTGGGGATACTCCCCAGTTCAGCACATGGGTCCACACGGGCCAGGGCCGGGATTCGATCCTCGGTCCCCAAGGCTGCAAAGTGAGCACTTAACCCACTGAGCCATCCCGGCTTCCGACAATTACTTTTTAAATGACTGAAATTCAAAGACACTATTTAAAAACCTAGAAATAAATACAAACCATGAACATGTTATACTTCATTTAACTCTTTATTATTTTTAGGACATTCTTTTCCCTTCAATAAAACAAACAGCAGCGATAGATATATGCCATTGGTAGAAAATTAGCTCTTCTATAAAATGCTATGTATGAAAAGAAATTTTAGTTATTACTGAACATGCCAATTCTTAATTTTAAAAGGGCCAAAGAAGTCAGTCAACAGACTTAAGCCTGAAGCTGTCACACTTCCCTCTGAATCAATGATCTGCTATACTTCCTAGGTCATCCTTCAGAAAAGGCTCTCTGTATAGTAAGTCACTAATCAGTTCAGAACGCCAAGACATAGGTACGGAAGCAGAACATGAGCAGGTGATCTAATGTATCTGGTCTTCCTTCCTGGTGATTACAGTGAAGCCACAGAGTAGGTGGTGAAGGAAACAACACAATCCAACAAGGCAACTCTGTCTGCAACCCAGAGCATGACTTTCTTTCCCTATGATCTGAAGGTCAAGTCATTTACTTAGATACAAAGGAAATAAAACAGAAAGGATTCTGAAAGAGGAAAAAAAATCTTAAAGGTATGACTCAACATGTTTTGCTTCTGGTAAAGTCAAATGGTTTCCACCACTGAGCAAACTGCAGGGCTTTCTTCCTCTGATCCTCAAAGCTCTCTCGAATCCCTTTCCTCCAAAGTCTTGGCTCTACATCCAGCATCCCACCAATGATTTCCTTTTAAAGAATGAGAAAAATACAAACACAAGTATGTATAAATACTGGAAACAGGAATGAAACTATCTGCTTATTTACATCGTTCTGCACATGGATACTCACAAGCATTAATTTGATTAATTTTGTAGCTAATAGCACAGGAAGAGGATCATGAAGGAAATAATCCAGAATAATAAGCAGGCAAAATCCCTTCCTTTTAGGGACTGGGAATATGAGTTCTAAAATGAAGTTGACTTATAATTTTTAACTCTGGCATTACTTAACTTAGTATCAAAATATGATTTTGATTCCTGAAAAGATCTCCAGCTCATAGAAGAAATTGGTTAGTCTAAGATTCAACGATAAATGAACAGCAAAATAATAATTGCTATGTGTTGATTAACTTTTTCTTCAAATTGTATACCAGCCAAAGACCACATTAACTAAATTTCACTTTGTCTTCCTCCTTTTGCTGCTGTGTGGTAGATGTGCTAACAAGCAACAAAATGGACTAATTGCTTGATAAGCACCCATAGCTGGGACACCTATTTTTATAAGGTTTGCACAGTTAGATGTGACATTCCTGACTGTTATAAAAATTCTGGGATGATTTTATTAATATGAGGGCTGTCCGGAAAAAATCCAACCATAAATGCCTCTGTTTTTCATATAACATGGCTGGATACTTTCTGGACAGCTCTAGTAGTTTCTAGGTTGTTCCTTTAAAAATTGGGTGGAATAAATAGTACTCACCAACTTCTCTGTATATTGTGACCAACAGTTTGACTTACCTTGAAAAGAAAAGTGGTACCGAGTTGCTAAACTTTGGAATCTTACTAAATTTGTGAGCATACCTTTCCAAAATAATGAGGGAATTTGTGTCGATCTTCAATGACGTGGGCAAACCCTCCTTGGAGGCCAAAATCCACAGAGAAGTAAGGTAAGCCTTTGGGTACCTAAATAAACAGATAAATCACATGTGAAAACAGCATGAAAGCAGAAATTCATGCTTAATTCTTCTTGCTCTCTGACATGACAGTAATTAAGCTTCCCTCAAGACAAAAGTATATAACACATTTCCAATTCTAGAGATCCTGTAACAATGACCCACTTTCTAAAGAAAACATTTTATTTGGTAGTATTTCAGCCATAGATCTTCATAATGTGCAGCCGTTATAATCAAAACCAATTATTTTCCTGTCTTTGGAGGGGGTAAAAATACTTTTTAAACATATAACAGAGCAATAATGTTCCTAAAGACTACACAAGTAGAGAATAGGGATATGCATCTTACATTTTCCTCACAATGCAAAAGAAAGAGGGGCCTAGCCATATATATTACTTAGAACTTTGTTTATAATATACCCGAGACTATACTACTATTTATTATATTTATCAAAGATAAATTAAACTCAAACAATCAAAATTACATTAACTGGTGATTTGGATACAGCAAAAGTTAGTTTACCAACCTCACTTCAAACAAAATATCTTCAGGATTTACTACAGATGAACTTTGAACAAATGCAGGGATTAGGGGCTCTGTACCACATCCAGTTAAAAACCCACATGTAAATTTTGACTCCAGAAAAATTTAACTACCCTCAGTATCAGCAAGGGATTGGTCTTGGACCCCCTCCAGATACTACCATCTGCAGATGCTCACATCCCCTATTATAGAATGGCATACATCAGTATATACAATTGCCCTCTCCATCCACCACTTCAACTGCAGATCAAAAACAATACAGCTACTTGTTGGGAAAAAATCCAAGTACAAGTGGACCCATGCAGTTCAAATCCATTCTGTTCAACTGTATTATCTTGCCCTCCCTTTCTCTTTTTACACACACACACACACACACACACACATGCACCTATCCACGCATGCACAATTTTAAACTCTATCTTGATTGGAAGGTTGTAATTTATTGCTTAAATTTTGTCTGTGCAAGTTTTTCCTCCAAGCTGATTCAATTCAACACCTTCACTTACTTCAGCCCAGTGGGACCCATTTTATACTTGTGACCTCCAGAACTAACAAGTATCTGTTTTAAACCACTAAGTTTGTGGTAATTTGTTACAGGAGCATTAGAAAAGTAATATACATGCCATCTCAATAATCCACTACATAACTGCCAAGACGGCACAAGGAGCACTCTACGACTTTTGCACAAACAGCTGCGGCCACAAGTTTCTGTTTTCTCGCTACAAGGTGGCACAACATACAGCCCACTGTCTTGCTAGAAGAGTTCTTAGACAGCAGGCATTGCAAAGGCTCTGGCATCAAAATATATGCACATTTACCCTTTTCCTTTTCTTGCTTTAACCAGCCAGAGGGTAAGAATTTGAAACTTTGGTATCACTTTTAAAAGGTATTGACAGAATTACCTGGGGTTTTTTTTTTTTTTGCAGTTGCCAGAATTGAAAATTGATATATATTTAGAAAAACAGTAGTATTTTAATTTTTTCCTTTTAATATTTCAGCTGTCAATATTAAGTCAAGGGTACCCTTGACTTCCTATACTTGTCCCTGAGTTTGAAGGTTTCTGGGTAAATCCAAATTTTCCTTGAGACTGCCCTTCCTTAGCTCTAAAATAAATCGGCCCCTAAATGTGGGAGATGATTTTCAACTCCAGTTATCACAGAATTAAACTTAAAAACCACAATACTTAAAAATTCATTAAGAATTCAGATGAAATCTCAATATAATAGCCTTGTTAAAAACGATCACTTTTCCTTGACAAGTGATTTACTATCATGTAACTCCTCTGCAATGAACATTCAGATCTGTTTCTCTTGCATATTTCCATACACTTCACATTACACTACAAAGATTTCAAAAGACCCAGAGAAAGTAAACAAAATGGACATAAAAAGAGAAGCTTATATTCACACAGTAAGAACAAACATAAATCAAAGAGTCAGGATGAATTACAAATCTGAATCTCTATGAAAAGTCAAGAATGTACTGTGTAAAAAAAAAAAAAATTCACCCCACCCTCAATAAAGCAGGTCAAATACTTTATAAAACTGCACAGAACATAGATCTTTTTAAAGTATAATGGAGGTTTTTTTTTTTCATAATAATGTTAAAATAACTAAAGCTTGTTATAACTTCACACTCAGAAATATTTTCATCATTTAAAAAAGACAGTGGGAAGCCTGTTAACCTAAAAAGTGACCTGCTTTCGAATTATTTTTATACTCAAGTTCTCTTCACAATTCTATCCACATAATTACTGAATCTCCTAAAGCTTAGAGGGACCTCAAGAGATCAGTGGCTCATACCCCACCCAATGTGACTCTCAGATGCAACACTACATGGTGGCTTAGAAAAGGCCGTTGGTGCTATATTTGAAATACTTCAAAGTTGAATATACAACTACCATTCCTATAAGGATCTCTATCTGTTTATTATTTTCCATATTGGTTAAGTTAAAATATTAGAACCCTCTGGGTACTTAACGACTTATCCTTAAAAACCGCTAAGGTTTTAAAAAACAAACTTACAATAAGTAGATCCTGTACCAGTAACAAAGCTTCATGTGGAGTGTAGCAAATGAAGAATAACACATTTCTTTTAAAGTTTCTACTGTAAAATATTTTTAACTGCCATTAAATCTAAAAGAACATTTAATAGCATTGGAAATTATAAACTGAGAAGTGAAAAACTCCAGCACAAAAGATGTATATACATTAGATACCTTTTTCGATGGGCTCATAAGATAGAAGTATATAAGATATTTAGGAGGGTTGTCTTGTTTTTTTTAATATATTATCTGGCCAAATTCACCAATATGCACAGAGAAAAAGACCACAGAAAATAGTTTACCTTTGTATTAAAACTACCCTTCAGGGGAAGCCGGGATGGCTCAGTGGGTTAAGCGCTCACTTTGCAGCGCCAGGGACCAGGGATCGAATCCCGGCCCCGGCCCATGAGGAACCATATGCTGAACTGGGAGCTCCCCCAGTTCGGTTCTCTCTTTGTCTCTGTCTCTGTATCTTTCTCTCTCTCTGTCAAAAATAAAAATAAACAAATAAAAATATATTAAAAAAAAAAAACTACCTTCAATAATACAATGAATTTGAATCTTTTGACTGGGATATAATAAATGTAATAAGGAATTCTATAAGTCACATATATTATGAGTCTGGGTTTCCAAAGAAGAAACAGGAAAATATTCTAGTGATATATAGAACAGGGGTCAGCAAACAAACAAACAAAAAATTTACAAAAGTTTCAAGTTAAGTATTTTGGGCTTTGCAGATTATAGTCTCTATTGCAACTCTCAACTCTGCCCTTGTAGCATGTAAGCTGCATGTGACACAGTTGTAGCTGTGTTGCCATAAAACTTGATTTACACAAGTAGGCAGCAGGCTGGATTTAGCACGCAGGCTGGAGGTTTCCAACCTCTACACTAAGATGTAAGCTCACAACGTCAAGTATTGTATCTTCTCTGTTTTGTTCCACTGTGTATGAAAAGCACCTAGAATTTACCAGTACTTGGAAAATAGGAGGCAGTCAATAAACATTTGTAGACTAAATTACTTTTTTAATTAAAAAACCAAGGTGGGGAGGGTTGTGATGCCGAAATAGCTCCACAGGTTCAGCACTTGCCTTGCAACTGCAAGGTCCGGGGATTGAATCCTGGCCCCGGCCCATGCAAACCTATATTCTGAACTGCAGCACAACTGGTAACTACCGAGCCCCACAGTGAAGGTTCTCACCTCTCATGCGGGAGGCCCCCAGTTCAGTTCCCACCCCACATGGCCTCACATCCACCTGTGTGGAATGAAACTACACACAACTAATGATGTACAACTATGGAGACTGCTCTGGGCCCTCACCGCTTCTTTCTTTCTATCTCTCACCTTCTCTCAAACAATAAAAGACACAAATCTTTAAAAAAAAAAAGCAATCCACAATTCTATTATATCTCTATTTCATTTAATTTATATTTCTTGGAAAAAGAGAGGTCATTACAAAAGTACTCAGCATATGTGTAACCTGTATTTAAAAGTTAATCAGTAAATCAATTAAACTGTGAAACATGGTGAAGAAACTCCCCAAAAGAATAATGACACTGTAACCTAACTCACTTGTTTTAACAGGACATACCAAGGAACATTTGTATAACACACACAAAACATACACACACACCTCACACAACCACCCAAACTGAGTTCCAACCACTTGTCCCACAGAGGCTGAGAAACCCAGGAGAGGAGCTCTCCTGGAAGATTCTGTGGCTGTCACAGCCAATTATAGGGACTACAGTGACAGAGGGCCAGAAGGTCAGGAACCAACATTCAAATAAGCATTTGAACAAATATGCATTTTCAGATCAGGAAGAAAAAAAGTAATTACTTGTTTACTTGTAGATTAGTTACTGCACATATGATCATTCTCCAAACGGTCTCTTTCACAAATAAGATACGGAAGTTAATGATGATCGAAAACTAGGGTAATTTCTTATGTTAGGGGAAAAAAAAGATACTCACAGACTTTCTGATGTCTTTTGAAGACAGATCAATCAATTTCTTGTTCATAGACCATTCTTCATCAGATTCCATTATGGCTTTCTAAGAATATAGCCATTTGTTAATGAAAAATAATATATATGTAAATACAAAGAGTATAAAAATCAAATAATAGAGTAAATTAATTACAGGGAATATGATGCATGGTAAGTCATTATTTATAATGAATTAGGCTTTAATTTCTGTTATTTAAAATAGCAACTTCTTGATTTTTTAAAGTTCTATCTTTAGGGGAAGCCGGGATGGTGCAGTGAGTTAAGTGCTCACTTTGCAGCCCTGGGGGCCGAGGATCGAATCCCGGCCCCGGCCCCGGCCCACATGGACCCATATGCTTAACTGGGGAGTGTCCCCAGTTCAGTTCTCACCAGGGTGAGACCCCGGCCCAGTTCCTGCCCTGTGTCACCCCGCGCCCACCTGTGGAATGAAACTATGTGGAAAAACCAATGATGTGCAACTATGGAGACTGTTTTGGGCCCTCCCCATTCTGTCTCTGTCTTGTATCTCTCTCTCTCGTTCTCTCTCTCTCTCTCTGTCAAAACAATAAAAATAAATCTTTAAAGTTCTATCTTTAGCAAATATTATTTTATTCATTCTTAACTCTTGTACTCAAGTTAACTTCAGCTCAATTTTACATGACAAACAATCGTTAATAAGACCAACTAATTTAATACTGTATATAAATTATAAACATAAAAGTTCACAAATTGCTTACTACATTCATGGAAGTACTCAAATAAATACACTTAGTTTTACTGCTCTTCTCCCAGATATGAAAAGACTAATTTATATGCTTTCTAGCAACCAAGTATGTGAACAATTTCTAGCCATAAAACAAAGTAAAAATTCAGAAAAAAATACATACAGATGGCATTATAAGACTTTCTTGGCTAAGCAATATGACTAGAATTGTGGTAAAAAAATGTTTAATAAAAAGGCCAGGTGATAAGTATAAAATAATCTCATTATTAATTAAGCAAATTTTTTAAATGGAATTAACCTTTAAATAAGCGCAATTTAAATACACCAGAGGTACTGCTGTTCCCTATTTAAAAGGCATGGGTTGCTTGTGTTGACATCATAATGTAGCACATTCAATATAAAATTAAAGCCAAATACAATAAATGCATCTTTAATGATGATATAAAAGAAAAGGTTTAGTGTAGAAAAGTGACACTCTATTCTAGTAAGAGATCAACATTCTGTCTCCCGAGATGAGCAACCGTGGCTGTTCTATGTTGTGCCCTGTATCTCAAGGTCTATGGTCACAATTACCAAAGACTCCACTAAAGAAATACCCTCACCCACCCTGCAAAAAGAAACCACTGAAGAACAGTACAATAATCTCTTTCTCAACTGCTTTGTTTAACATAGGATTGGCATGGATTTCAAGATTGTCTGGCTTATCCTCCTATACTTTAATGGCATAATTCTTCAAATCAAATAATCAGATTGTTTTTAAACACTTCTAGAGAAAAGGTAGATTTTTTCAGCACCTCTTTAACCTTAAAGAGTTTTATAATCCTCTTTACTAGAATTTATAGTTCACATTCATAAACATTACCATCCTATACCGTGTAAACAATGTGTTCGCAAATCTTCCTATACCACCTCACAAAATATTACCTCCTTTTTTCATTGCACTTATTACTATTTCATATACCAGTTCTACATTTATGTATGTAAATTAGTCTATAAATTATATTGTATTCAAGTCAGCATCAAATACATGCTATTTACTAAAAGCTGCTTGAATATTATAATGACAATTAAGAACTCTAGTCATTTATTATATATATCTAAAAAATTATGATGAGGTTAGATATGAGTTTCTTTTTACAAACACTATAATGAAGTATTAAATGCTAAACTTACCCTAATAACTTCTCTCAGCAAGTACAATTTGTACTGTTTGTATCTGACTATCTATGGCTCTCATGAATTTCAATACCGGTAAGTTTTCTAGATTTATGACTATAATTTTGACTCTAAAGTTCTTCAAGGTAAAACTTGATTTTTCATTTGAGAAATGAGAAATTAAAAGAGAAGCTATAAATTACCATTTGATAGTATATTCACCCTTACAAATAAACCTGCTTTTAAAGGTCAAAATTCCATATTTCTTTCTACAGAAATTTATACAGAATTTTTGTGCTTTACGTCATTTCTTTATCTGATATAAAATTTAAGTATTTTGGAGAAAAACTACAAGAATGAAGGTACTGTATTCATAAAACAGCACTGTAACCAAAAATAAGTATTCATGTAAAGACAGTCTATAAATACCTTAAAATAGATGGGAGCCATATCACCCACTTCCTTGGGCAGAGGAATGCACTCATAAACCATATGATACTGTTTCTTCATGCTCATATTGGTTTCTAGAAAGATGCAGTCCAATCCTTTGTCTTCAAACATCTTTACCAAAGATTTTCTAAACATCTGAAAAGAGAAAAAGTTAGGTGAATAAAACACTTAAAGAAAATTTAAAATATGAAAATAATAAAAGAGTACAATGAATCCCTTTAAAATAAAAAACAAACAATAAACAATACCTTAACTCTGTACTGTTGCCTTAGTTACTTCACTTTCTAAATCCACTACACAATTTCACATACATAGGCAACATTTTTTTTAACTGAAACTCATGCAACTGTGATAAGTTTAGAAAGTGACAGATGATTACTATTAATAGAATTGTATACATTGTAAGGTATATAAATGTCAAATCACTATATTGTACACCGGAAACTAATATAACCAATATAAGATTGTATACCAACTACACTAAAAGGAAGGAAGGAAAGAAAGAAGAAAGGAAGGAAGGATGGAGGGAGGGAGGGAGGGAGGGAGGGAGTGAGGGAGGTAGGTAGGTAGGTAAATGAAATCACATAATTTTAGGAGGCTGGCAGTTTTCACTCAGGATAATTCTCTGGAAATTCAACAGGGTTGCTGTTGAAACACTGTCTAGTTGCTACCACATAGAGACAGAAGTTCAGATTCCCCACTTAGCCTCCATTGGCACCCAAAAAGGAAAGAGGTTACTACTGCTGGGTAGGAGAGACATTGTGGAAACCTACCAGGCCTTCATTTATCACTTATTATTCTTCACTTTTCTGTTTTCTACTCATTTTATAAAATAAAAGCAAGTAGGTAAAAAAAAACAAAAAAAAAGCTACCTAGCAAGCAACAGATATGGGATTCACTTTGCATTTATATAAGCTGAACTCTCTGTTTTAGACATTCAATTTGTTGTTAAATTCAAAATCTTGGTCAATAATGTAAGGGAGTGCAGACTTTCCACCTATAATCTCATTTTGGTGATGGTTAGATAAATCATTATAGAATGATTATAGGACTTAGCAGGGACACTAAAGGAGAAAGAATCCTGAAAAGGCTCAGGAACTGGCAGCGACAAGCAGTTATGGAAATAAAAGTGAAGGTGTGGTGGAAAACAGACAGCATAGATGAAAGTCTCTTGAAAAAAAAAAGCAATTAACATGCCAGATCCCCTCCTCCACACCAGCACACTAGAGGATTATCCTTGGAGAAGGTTGCTGGATGCGGAAAATGAGACAGTTGAGAGTATAGAGTCTGAAAACAGGCATTATAGTCAAGTGTTACTTAATGTTCAACATTCTGCCAACCCAGCCTTCTTCTCCAACTCAGCTCCCAGAACACTGGCAAGCAACTTCGATGCCCTAGTCTAGGCAAAAGATTAAGAGTCTCTTTGTAGAGATTCTGAGTGGCCCCAAGAAAAAGACATAAAGGTACCCACACTGGAGGTTTCTCAACAAAATGTTCCCACCATATCATTCATTCCGCAGTGAAGCTACTGTAAATAAGTATCAATAACCCCTCCACCATATTGTTAAGTTGGTATTTTTAAAATGGACCTATATAGTGTCTAACTATAACATATGTTCAAGCATATCTGTGAAACGGGTAAGGATAAATTTAAAGGAGACAGAGTTTCACTATATATTTAATAAAACTAAAAATTTGTATCTTACTCATTTGAAATTTGTGATTATTCCCATATGCTCTGTAGAAACTTATCTTTGCATTTTCTATTAAATATAAGACCTGAAATTCATTAAATGTTACTAGAGCCTGGTGACAAAAATCACTTGAAAGAAATGGTTCCTGTATTTGCAAACAATATATTCTGCTAAATATATATTTTTTTAATATATTCTCTAAAAGAGGAGAATGATCAGAAGAATATTCACCAGGGCATAATTAATTTGAGTTTTTGTACATATTTGAACATAAAACCAAAATTTAAAAAAAGCTACATTTCTCTAAATAAGCTAGACTTCAGCTACTTTATTACAGTAATTTGCAATTTTTAACAATATTTTCTCTTATCAAAGAGAGCTATTATTTGCATAAAACAATTTGGCTTTTCCTCTCTCACTCAATTTTCCATAATGCATCCAGCTTACAAAATCTGCTAAACTATAATGTAACTTGCACTAGAATATACCATACTTTTGGGCAAAATTAATGAATGATTTTCTCTGCATTTCTCACAACACCTGGATTATCTTATGTGCATGTACTCATTATACAAGTATGCTGTACAGAATAAATTTCTTCTTTATCCACCTCTATGTTTTTCATCAAGTAGCTTAATTTCTTATCAAAATACAAAACACACAGACTAGATTCCTATATCACTTAAAATCTTTTGGGCACTGTATTTTGCTCTAAGTTAAATCAGTTTTATATGTACAAATTTTTAAAAAGCATTTCAGAAAAGTCCCAAAATAATCTGAAAACCAAATTTGCATACTTTCTACTTTATTCACTGTATCCACTGCTAGAACAAAACAACAAATTTTCACATCAGCTATATCTGTCCACATTCTCACCCTTACTTGGCTGTTGATGCACTAACATGGCCTGCCCTTTGACATTCACAGTATAAGCTTAACTAGTATAGGGAGAAAGAGAAGGAATTTCATTGAATGCAATGAAAATATCTTCTCTCTCCTCTCTCTCCTCTCTCTCCTCTCTCTCTCTCTCCTCTCTCCTCTCTCTCTCTCTCTCTCTCTCTCTTGCTCTCTCTCTCGCTCTCTCTCTCTCTGTGCCTTACTTTCAATTTCATGAAAATCAGCCACAAAATAAAATTTTTTTTAATCCCTGAATCCCAACTCTAGGCCAGGTTATGAAGAAAAAAGAAGAAAATTAAAGCTGATAACAAAATCACCATAAAATCACAGCAGCAGAGAAGGCTAATTCCATTACTGGGAAATACGATATCTACAGAATATAAGTGTTTCTATGACTTCCAAAATTTATTTTTCATTACCTAAAAATAACTTTCCTCCTGTCTGTAATTAATTAGCTTCCTGTGGTTCCACAAGAGCACTGATAAGAAATCTTACACTGATATTTTTAAGTAAAAACAAAGATTACTTTGTCACAATTTATTGAGTAGACAAAAGTTTTCAGTTGTACAACTGACATATAACCTACCATAACTGATATTATATGACAATTATATCTCAATAAAAAAAATTTTAAGTTTTCAAAACATGAGAGTACATACATAACAGATCACAGTGAAAACATGACGGCCCACAGATATGCACACTATGGAAATGTATACAGTGCTTTAAGTTCAGAAAGTAAAATCACTGGACAAAGGTATAAAATCTGTTGGAATCTGTCACAGTAGCTTGTAAAAACTGCTGATGAGCATTACAACGATAATGGGTATTACTGTGCTGACCTGAATTTCCTCCCAGATGTCTTCATCCAGTAAGGTCGCTGCTCTATGGTGCTGCAAAGGGACAATCAAGCAGTGCCCTTCAGTCAGAGACTTAAAGTTGGGTAAGCATAAATAAACCTGTGGGGGAAAACATTGGAAAAGTGAAATGTGATTGCTATTTATTCTCAGTTGCAACAGATGAATGAACCCCTAGCAGAAAAACATTACTAACATTTAAAAAAGTATACTTGTTTCTAAGCAATATATTTTAAGATTGTAAAAGATATTTAATATCTGAAAAATATTTTAAAAGCCATAAAAATAGCTTTTAATAAATTGGAATTAATAGCACTCATCTCAATTTTGACTGTTTTGCATCAAAGATTCAGCTTACCCAAGGGCAGAGTGGTTATATGCTTTCAAAGTCCTTGAAAAAATACAATTTTTGCAAGAATAAAAAGAAAAATAATGCATGGTGTGGTAATAGCAGAGAAGTCTAACTGATGCCTACTAATGCAGGCCTTTCTTCTCTCATTGGCTGGGAAAAGAAAATTAACCCAACGAAAGAGAAAGGAAATAAACCTTTGTATGGCTTTAACACTCTGGTTAAGTTCTATTTACATACATATGTGTATTACTGACAAGCTGGCGCTATTTTTCCATTGTAAACTGTCTTTTCTTTTTAAAAAGGGGTCAATTAGTATAAATGTAGTGAGCCAAAGGTGCTCATTGCAGCATAAATAATAGTCTGCAAAGAGGCTTGATCTTATTCTCTGTTGTTTTTTGTTAGGTTTTAGCTAGAAATATTTTATATGACCGACAATATTGATTTATTATACAAAATAATGCAAATTTTAAAAACTTTGTTGAGAAAGGACAAAGTAGGAGTAGATAAGGATATTTAACAAAATTTATAGTAAAACCATAACCATATTCACAATTTAAAAAAGTATCTGTAAAGATTCATTAATTGTAGCAAATTTATTGTACTAAAGCAAGATGTTGGTAACAGAGGAAATGGAGTATGGGGTATATAGAACTAGGTACTGTTTTCTCAATTTTTTTATAAATCAAACACTGTTCTAAAAAACATTCTACTTTTTAAGAAGAGAATAAAAGAAAAGTAAAGCTCTGTGTTAAGACAAGGAGATGGCTAGATTATTTTTATCTTTTAAAGTGTTGGAAGATATGGAAAGCCGGGATGGCTCAGCGGGTTAAGCGCTCGCTTTGAAGCCCTGAGGACCGAGGATGGAATCCTGGCTCCGGCCTAGGTGGACCCACATGCTGAACTGGGGTGTGCCCCCAGTTCAGTTGAAAAAACAAAAACAAAAACAAATAAAAAAAATAAAAAAATAAAATGTTGGAAGAGGCAGGGACAGCTGATGACCAGAAAGTTATTTAACTTTCTGACTCTAGTGAGTACCAATAGTTTCATTAATATATTTGGATTTAAGATACTAACTTCAAATAGAAATTCAAGTTGAGTAAGATTACTGAATTGCTTCAAAATACTATTTACCACTTCTGCTTAATGGCAAAGTAACTCTATAGAACTCATAACCAAATATGACTGACTTAGGTAATAACTAAAAGGAATAACTTGTTATTGTTTTTCAGATTAATAACCTGTTAGCTATAACAAATGAGACAGGTAGTCAGATATGTGGGAAATGGATGAAATTCTTTCTAATCAATATTTCAACTATGTCTATATTAAAATAGTCACATATGAAAGGATGAAGATAGTTGGTAGTTTTTAGAGCAAAGACAGCATATTAAAGCACAGGTGGACAGAGGAGAGACTCAAATGGTTTTAAATTGAAACCATAATGAACAGACTAGTCGAAGAGGGAAGAAACAGATCAGCCCACTCTCAGTACATTACAGGGAAAGAGAAGAATTTAATACCATTAGAAATGACTAATTGGAAAATGTGGATTACCTATGGCAGAAATAGAGGACAGCAGAGAGAAATGGAAAAAGACTGTATGCGACAGTATATGACTTAAGAAAATAGAAAATTTGTTTGTTTACTGGCCAACAGTGAATGAGGAATGCCAACTTCAGTGCACAACAGAAAATGAAGTCATTGAAAAATACCCAAACTTCTCCTAAAGTATGGTAGGAAAAACATACATTTAATTTATTCTGACAATTTTTTTTAAAGGTAGGGAATCAGATTGAAGGAGAATAAAATATTTATACATAATAGCATCATTATAAAAATGTAAACATGTATGTAAAGGTCTGGAAAAGAACATAGAAAAATTAATACAAGTAACTGGTTAGTTTTATTTTTAATTGATTAAATTTTGAAAATAATTTTTACATTTAACTTTTTCATAAAGTATAGAAGGAAAGAAAGGAGAAGAAACAGAAGGGTAAGGAAATAAACCAAAATCTAAACTGATAAACTGACTATCTTAATGAACTAAAGATATTAAAGACTAGAGTTGGAATGGAAAACATAATTCTTTGGATACATAGGGGTACATATTTGTGTACACAAAATTAAAAAATTAACTAAGAAAAATGAATATGTATGTTCCCAAAACTATGACTTCCTAAAACTAGCATTCACTCCTTCAACTTTCTCTCTCAACATTATTTCTCGCTCACTCCACTCCAGCTACACTAATCTTTCTGTTTCATGAATGCCAAGTTCATCTCAAGGCTTTTCACTCATTGATGCCCCTTCCTGAAACATTACTCATTCATATGTTCATGTTGCTTGCTCTTTCTCATCTTTCATTTCTTTACAAAATACCTCCTCAGGGAAGCCTTCTCGACCACCTTCTTAAAAAATACTCTCTCATCATTTTATCCCATTTCCTCGCTTTATTCGCTTTATGACAGGTAACGCTTTCTTAAATGGGGGAAATTATTCCATGGTTTATTTACTGCCCCATTTCACTAGACTACAAGCTATGCAAGTATATTCCAGTCTTTTGCCAATGACTAATTAGGGTTTGACATATATCAGGTACATAATGATATACTTAATAAAAGAATTAAATCACCAAATATTTATTGAAATAAGTGACTATTAGTGACAATTAATTGATTATTAATATTTATTGGAATAAATGACTGTAAATATGCACACTTGGTACACAATGATGAGTAATAATTATCTATGTCCTCATGGAACTTACAATCTATTGGAGAAGAGACTCAATAAGCAAGTAAAACAAAATACAGTAAACTTCAAATTCTGAGATAGTCTATGAAGAAACAAATAGGTACTATGAAACGGTGAGGGAAGAAGCAAAAGCTACTTGACTAAGTATCTCTGAAGTGATTCTCATACTAAAACTCAAGTGCCGATCATGATAAGATCACACAGCTGGTAAAAGGCAGAGCTGGAATCTGAATGAAGGAAGTTTTGGCTCCAAAGTCTCAGGCCTTATCCACTACCCAACTCTTTCTCTCTAAAGATCACAATCATGCAAAACGTGAGCTTCATATCATTTAAATATTTATATTCTCTCTAGACAAGATTGTAAGAATAATAGGAACCTAGAAAAGAAAAACCTTTGAAACATAAAATAAGAGATGACAGGTCCCTTAAGAATCTTTTAAGAGTACGAAGAAATAGGCAAATCTACATGTGCTACTAAATCATTTCCTTAGGGCAAGAAATGTTATGTTTCTTACCTTAACACCTATTGCAACAATAAGGTGCTTGGGAAATTGAGAGCTGTCAAAACAATATAGACATTTTTCCATTTGTGAAGCAAGACTCCGGTGTTCGGCAATAGCTTTCTTCCTCTGGTTCTCTTCCTCTTCACCAAAACGTTCTCTCTCAGCTGCTTTAGAGACAAATATGTCATCCAGAGTATAATAGTCTCCATCTGTTTTTCCCATAAACTGAAAAATCAAAATAACAGTAATGGGAAGTAAAAGGTAGTATTTCAGATTTAAATGTAATTAAACTAAAGATGTAATTTCATTCAGTGTAGCACACTGGTGTCATATCTGTAAGTTCTATGTTAAAGCTCTTACATTAGAAAAAAAGAAGAAAAAGAAGACATGATTAAAATTTAAGGCTGACCTTCAAGGGTCAATCAATCATCGTCATCATCACATAGCTATAGTTTACTGAGTAATTATTATGTGTAATTCTATGCAATTTGTTTGTTTTATATTCCTATGAGGAGGGGATGGTTCTTTCCACTGAATAGACAAAGAATCTGAACCACAGTAGCTTAAGAACTACTTTCACTTGAAAATTAGCATACACTGGAATATTATTCAACTAACAGTATCTCCAGGTACATTCTCCACACCTCCCATAATATAAACTGCATCCAGGGTGATGCTTTTATAACACAAAAACCAATTTTATTTACATATTTTATTTATGTCCCTGATTAAAATCCTCGAAGAGCTGTACATTGTGAACAGGATCAAGTTCAAACTATGGTTTGGCCAACTAAATCACAGACAGAGAAAGGTGTACCAGTTAAAAGCCTGTAGTCTATAGTGAGAATGACCATGGTAAAACTCTACCGCCTGCTGTATAACCCTGGGCAAGTTATTTACAGTAATCTCTCTGTGCTCTCTCTATGCTTTATTTCTTCATTTTACAATGGTTATAACAGTATTGTTTATACTAGGGTGTCTTACATAATCCCCAGGACACATGTGAAGTACTCATAATTGTGAGCCACCATTATTACAAATCTCTTCATGATCCGGCACTGATGACCTCTCCAGTCATGTTTGATCACATCCCTATGAAACTCTATTCTCTAGCCATCCTATTTTCAGTCCCCAAAAGTACTGTAATCTTTAGACCTTGCACATACTACAACTCTCTGACCAATTCTGCCCTCAATTTTGCCATTCTATTCCTGCTCATATTTCAATCCAAGGCTTAGATTTACTTGTCACCTCCACGAGAGAACTTTCCTAGATCTTCCAAGCTTCTCCAGCACTATATTCCCATCAGTCCCGTGATAACCACACCGTATCATAATTGCTCATTAACAGTGTTTTTCTTCCACTAGACTAAATTCTAAGTTCTAAATCTACTAAACACCAAAAAAGAGAACTACCTTTTATCATCAAATACAAAGCTATAGCAAGCAAGATACCTGACTCTTAACTGACGTTTTTAAAGAATTGAAGAAAGCTGGAGTCGCTCAAATATTTGTGTCAGAGAAAATAGATTTCCAAGCAAAGAACACTGTGAAAGATAAAGAAGGTCATTTCATAATGATAAAAGAGTCATACCACCAAAAGGACATAACAATCCAAAAGTTTATGTACCTAAAAACAGAGTCTCAAAATATATGAAGTAAACCTTGAGAGAACTGCTGGGGAAATAGACAAAGCCACAATTACCATCCAAAATTTAAACACTACTCTCTCAAAAATTGATGGAGCAAGTAGAAAATCAATAAGCATAGAAAACTTGAACAAATTATCAACCAACTTGACCTGACATTGATAGAAATTCTATCCAGCATCAGCAGAATACACATTCTTCTGAAGTGCGTGGAGAACATTTATCAAGATAGATGACATTCCTGGCTGCAACACAAGTCTCAATAAATCTAAAAAGATTCAAGTAACATAAAGGATGTGCACTGAACACAAGAGAATTAAATTAAAAATCACAGAATAATATTTGCAAAACCACCAACTATCTGGAAAACTAACAGTACACTTCCAAACAACCTTGGATCAACAAATAAAAAAAAATTAGAAAGTACTTTTGGACTGTAAAAATACAAAAAAATACAACATATGAGACTATGTGGGATTTGCTAAAAATTCACAAGGACAATTAAAGTGCTCAACACCTATATTAGAAAACAAGACAGGCCCAAATCAGTGATGTCAACTTCCACCTTGAAAAACTAGAAAAAGTGGAAGCTGGGTTGGCTCAGCGGGTTAAGTGCTCACTTTGCAGCCCCAGACACCAGGGATCAAATCCCGGCCCCAGCCCAGACGGACCCATATGCTGAACTGAGGTGTGCCCCCAGTTCAGTTCTTGCTGGGGCCTATGCAGGAGGCTCCTGGCCCAGTTCCTGCCCTGTGCAGCCCCGCACCCACCTGTGGAGTGAAACCATATGGAAAACTGAAGCTGTCAACTATGGAGACTGCTCTGGGCCCTCCCCCATTCTCTCTATCTCTCTCTGTCTGTCTCTCTCTCTGTCAAAAACAATAAAAATAAATCCTTAAAAAATATATTTTATGCTCCACATCACTAGCAATCAGGGAGATGCAAATAAAAACCACAATGAGATACCATCTCACACCTGTTAGAATGGCTATAATCAACAAGACAAGGGATAAGAAGTGCTGGAGAGGCTGTGGACAAAAAGGAACCCTCATACACTGCTGGTGGGAATGTAAACTGGTACAACCACTATGGAAGGCT
>PVKE010008397.1:0-47834 GCA_004027555.1 Craseonycteris thonglongyai | reverse complement strand
CCACACGTTTCGCTTCTTTATTGAAGGTGATTGAAGCAGTTTTGCGGATGTTTGCTTCCTCTTTCTTGATGGACCGCACTGTAGATTCATTCACCCCGTCATGGCGTGCCACAGATGCATCACTTCTGCCCTCTTTGATCATATCTAAAAGTTTCACTTTTTCGCTGATGGTCATCATCTTCTTCCTCTTGGGCGCCCCAGAGGAAGCTTTCGCAGGGGCACAGCGCTTAGGCGGCATGATAAGGGCTTAATTAATAAAAAAAGTTATCACTTCAACAAAACAAGTTATGGCCAACACAACACTAAAATACAGTATGCGAGACAGTCAACATCATGGACAAGACTGGCGAGATACAACAAGAGAAGATGCTGGGTGAGGCTGCGATGATGCGCAGACAATCAGCTCACAGGGATAAACCCACTCGTCCTCTCATGGGTCGATGTCGCCCCGGAAACCCATCCCGCGCCTTTATGAGAGCCCGTGGGATGGACTCTGAGTCAGCTCATCTCTGTGTTTGACATGCAGGGATCCTTCTCTCGCGCATCCACGTGAAACAACGCTCCTTTCCGCCATGTGGCTGCCGACAGGGTTGTATTTTTTCATTTTTATTTTTTGATGAATATTTTGGGGAAACCCGCGAAGCACTGAAGCCGCAAAACATGAAGTGCGAAGTGGCAAGGGAACACTGTAGTTCACTCCACTTCCATCTTAGCGAGGGACCAAAAGTACTGAGAAGGTGGCAGGCACCTAGAGCCATGTAACAGAGGAAGAGACTGTTCCTGTGGATTCAGAATAGCTCTGGGTAACAGCAAGGTGTGGTGTGAATGCCGGGCCCACCAGCTGATACCCAGGTAGGGGAAGGCAGGACTGTCACAGGAAACGGGATACTCCGGGGGCAGCCACCAGTGTGGTGGGGGAACTCACAGTTATACTGCCTGAGAGAGGAGGGCTCAAGGAGCAGGCAGGAGGGTCATGACTGACAGGATTAGAATGGGGCAGAGTTGAGAATCCTGTTTCTTTCACCAAATCACAAACTTTTCCTAAACACTGACAGGAAGCTGTTTATATTACCTAGCAAAAGATGAGATCGTTCATTGACCAGATTTGAAGATGAACAGACTGTAAACTTTCTTTTTCTTCAAGTTGTATTGGAGTGTGAAGGGATAGAAACATTCATAGAAATGCACACAGACAGACAACGGCCATGACGAATTAGTCTTTCTATGAAATACTTGACCACACACATTAAATTAATTGGAAATCAGCAGTCAGCCCTAATATCCATTTACACCCAAGTGAAAACAGTCAGACTAAGTTTCTGTTTTTCTGACATTTTAATAGCACAAAATAAAATCCCAACAGTGAGAGACAGCAAATGCTTTGTTTCCTTTTCTGGGGGGCGGGGGTGGGTGGGTGGTGGGTGGGAGGGAAATAAAACTATATCGAGTACCCTTGTCAGTTAGTAGATTTTAGTGGAATTGCCAGGCCAGAGGGTATTCTATTACATGGAAAGAAGCAGACCAGGTTTCCAGTTTATTACTAACTCAGGGATCAACTTCATGGTTTGGGCAGATGATTTCTTTTTCTTTTTCCTTTAATGAAAATGAAAGTCTTTTGTGCACAAACTCACTAAACATTTAGAATAATCTAATTGTTCTTAAATCACATGGTTCCTGTGGGGACACACAAAGGGCACTTCTAAACCCATAATCCTAGGCTATAAAAAGGATCTAGGGCAACTGATCAAAGGTGAACTGTCCATTTGCAACCTCTTTCAAGGCCTCTTCTCATCTCCCTGACAGTTTTATAGAAGTCCTTCTTTGCTTTAGCCCAGATCAAAGCTTTGGATACAAGGGACCTTCCCACCCCCTACCTGGCACGGAAGGAAGGGATTACCCCAGGAATTAAAAACCTCAATGAAGTGGGTTTAACCACCTCCCTGAGGATGGGGGTGAGGCCTGGAGGCTTTTCTTGACCAAGATAAGAGCAGGGCAAACAAAGGTGGATAAACTTCGTGCAGCAGAGGAGATAAACTGTTCTTCACCCTTCAAAGAGAAATGCTCTTATCTGTTGTACACAGTTTTAGTTAATACCTACAAGTTGCTAGAATCTTGTTTACTTGTTGGTCAACAACCTTCCCTTCTCTCCCACCCATGATAAACCCAAGCAACAATCCCCACCTAGGGCACTGGGAGCACTCCTAAACCCCAAGTCTGTGGCCTCAGTGAGCAGAGAGGAAGATGGGAAAAAGTTGCAATGTGTATTGCATTGATTCAAGCCACCAACGCATCCATTTGGTCATTTGTCTTCCATACATCCTATACCCTTTCCTGGACACACTTGGATCTGCTTTCAATCTCAGTGGTCAAGATAAATTTCCTGGGAATGCTTCTTTAAGGGCTGGAGCTACGTCAGTCCCTGAGGACTCAGCACCTAATTCTGTAGAGACAGACACCAAGAGGTGACAGCAGGAGTGCCATGAAGCTCCTCTTGCTCTGGGAACCACTGGGCCCACCTCCTCTGCCCCTATCAGCCCTGACCCAGAACACTGTGGTTTGGTTAGTGCAGACCTTCATGGCAATAGTGTGACAGGGGTGGAACACACAGGTTCCCCAAACTGTGGAATCTTTTTGTTGGAAGGAACTTGAGAGATCATCTAAGAAACCCTGTGATATAGTGGAATCATGCAGAGAAGCAGGACAAGCCTGGCTCACTCAGTCACTTACCCAAGCCTGTCCTGAAGCCAGATCTCCTAAATCCGACAGGTCTCGGCTACCTTGCCATGATGCTTTAGAACCCAACACAGGATCCCCCAAAGGAAATTCAACTCCCGAAGTGTTTGGTCCCTTGAGGATTGCTAGTTTGACCAAGGTTTAATGACAATGGCCTAAAGAATTGCTTTGGGAGATCTATATTCCAGGTATACTCTCCAAAATTGTCATTTCGAGAGACATTCAAGCCCCCTGAGGACCCTCTGTATTCTGGCCCTTGATAGTCTCTCCATCCTCAGTTCCCTATTCCCCAGGAATAGCCTCTGCTCTGGACAAATCCATCCACCCCTGCCTCTGCTGCCTCCTCTCTTTGCACATTCCCCTTTGCCCTGCCTGAGATACACTCTTCCCTCATCTTCACTTAAGCAATTCAATTCCTACCCATGTTTTGAGGCCCATTTCAAGTCCTACCCCCTCTTCCTCCTCTAGTACTCATTACCTACTCTAGACCCTTGCTACTCAAAGTATGGCTGCAGACCACAAGTATCAGCCCCACCCCAAACTACTTATATAGATTCTGCATTTAGCAAGATACCCTGGTGATCAAGTGTGAGATGTATTGCTCTTAACTAGTGGTGCTCAAAGTGTGGTTCCAGGAACAGAAGCATCAGCATCACCTGGGAACTTGTTAGAAATGTAAATTCTTGAGCTCTACCCCAGGACTACTAAATCAGAAACTCAGGAGGTGATACCCAATAATCTGTGCTTTAACAAGCCTTCCACATGATTCTGATGCATACTTGAGTTCAGGAAATCAGGGGATGCCGGGATAGCTCAGTAGTTGAGTGCTTGCCTTGCAATTGTGAGGTCTGAGGTTTGATTCCTGGCTCCGGTTCATGCAATCCCATATGCTGAACTGTGGCACGACTGGTAACCGCCAGGATGGCTCAGTGGCAAATGTTCTTGCCTCACATGCAGGAGGCCCTGGTTTGGTTCCCACCCCGCGCAGCCTCACATTCACCTGTGTGAAATGAAATCATTCACAACTAATCATGTACAACTATGGGCTCCATCCTCCACTCTCACCTTCTCTCAAAACAATAAAATAAATCTTAAAAAAGAAATCATGCACAGTTCTTATCTTACTCAGGGGCTTCATGGCCATATGACATGGTTTAATGGTTTTTATCGCTGTGTTAAAATTCTTGATATTCTCTTTGAACTTGTGTCTTCCATCTAGTGAGACTCTGGAGCACACACATGAACTGAGGAGATGTGCATGTGTGTCTACCACCATTCCTTGCCCCTTTATTTGCATACAGTGTTCACAAGGCCCATTAGCCCAGAATTACAGTGGACCTTGCATGCAGTTCAGCCAGACTCAAAGTGAATACAAGAATAGTGTGCCACATAAGTCTGTGGCTGAGGGGGACAGAGCTGAGAAGCCATGTTCTCTCTCAGAACCAGAACTCGCTTTGTCCACAGAAAGCAGTGGTGTTTTAAGAAACAACAATGACCAAGGAACTCTATCATACCCTTTCTATCGGACCCTTTCTTACTCATGTTACTTTTCTGTATTAGCTAATCACTTACATGAACATTATGACATAGAAGAAAAAGGAAAGATAGAACAACCCATAGTTAGTTTTCCTTTCTGTTCTATCAGTAAACCAGAGGTAGAGAGTGTTAAAAAGTTCAAGTCAAAACAATTGATCCCTTTTGTGTAACATTTTCACTGTTTTGATAAGAATTAAATATATATACATGTACAAACTATAAAATATGAATTATGTACTTTGGTAATTTCATATACATGTTTAATATTATTTCTTATATTGTACTTAAAACTAGCATTACACAATGTAAAAAAGAAAGGTAAAATTAATGTTAATAATTAAAAAAAATTTTCTTATTTAAAAAACAAAATAAATGAACAAACAAAACAGAAAACAAGTTTTTATTTACTTAGAACATCATAAAATAGCAAATAAAAACCACCATGACAGGTCAAGAGAAACTGCAAAAAAAAGGAAAAAGTTTTATAAGTTAGTACCTTTAGTAGTATTTGATTTCTGCTTTTTAAACAAGTACCTCCACATTTTAGTTTTGTAGTGGGTCCAGCAAATTATGCAGCTATTTCTGTCCTATCTTGTCCACAATTCAAACTGGGACATAAACTAAGAATGACGTGGAACACTATTATTATACCTGGGCCACAAGTATAAACTGGGCCTATCCTAAACAGCCCAGGATATGTCATCATTTTACATTTGAAAGTTCATAATGATGAAGAAAGCAAAATAGGAGTGCAGGTGTTCTGCTTTTCTTCTATCATGAGCATGGAACTGGGTTGTTCCTGATCTTTCCCTGTTCTTCTGCATGTAATCAGAAGGATCTTCTTGGTTATTTAGCTTCAGCTTTAGCTTTCCCAACCCTGAAACCTCAACTTTTATGTGCTGTTGCTTTCGTCTGACAGTCTTAAAAGTTTGTGACATTCTTCTGTAGACATCTTTGATTTTGTGCCCCTCCTTCCATCTTTGTGTGTGTCTTCTTACAATCCGTGCTCATTAGCAGCAATGCTGTTTTCTTCATATAGCTCCTCTTTTCCTTTCGCATTAGGATCATTCACAATTTTAGATTCTGAATTTTGTTTTTAGAGCCATCTCAGCTGAGGTCCCAGATATTAGGGAGCAGAGACAATCTATATTTGCTTTGTCTTCTCTGAATTTCTGCTCCACAGAAAACATGAGAGAGAATATGTTAAGCCACTGAGTTTTGGGGATAATTCGTAATGCAGCAATGGGTAACTCATGCAATAATTAAAAACACATTAACTAAGAAAAATTAAGAATAAGAATACATCATCTATAGCCTTTTTCTGGTTGGTCATTCCTTGGTTTACTACCGTTCTGAAAAGCTATCCTGGCAATTTAGGGTCAATCCCACCAGGTGGAAGTGAAGCTATGATGTCATAATCCCCAGTCATTAGGCATAAATTGCATTTCCTTTACTAAACCATAATTGTGAATGACATTTAATTTTAGTTCTTAAAGCAACTGGATCATCCCTGCTTAGTATCTTGTGTGAATTTAAGAAAGAGCAAAATAAAAAAAAAAATCTCTCCCATACTTCTCTATCTGATTAACATAACACAATTCTATCTAATTTCAGACCCCCTGTTGGAAAATGTTTCCTTCTATTCCAGTTTATTGAGTCAGAGACCATTTGGCTGCAATGAACAGAACCCATTCAAGCTGGCTTAAGCAAAAAAGAAAATACTGTAGAAATAGAGGGATCTGATGGAAACAAAAGGCAGGAAATGAGGCCAGAATTCATGGGGACTAATGCCAGACACTGCAAAACTGATGAGAGCCAGGCTGGCTTGTGTCTCCCAATCTCTTTCTAGAGCTATATTGTCTCTTGTATCTGACCTTCGAGGGCCCATGCCTCATATCTCTCTCTGGGGTCAAAATGCCTAGATTCAAACGCTAGCTCCACCACTTAGTTGCTTGTGACCTTGAACAAGTTCCTTGAGTTTCTATTCTTTAGTGTCCTCATTTATGAAGTGGGGATAAAGATAATAATCATACTTACCTCATAGGATTTGTGGGAGATTAAGGGAGTCAAGATGCATAGAATTCTTTGAACACTGTCTAGCACTTTGCAAGTGTTTGCTATCATTATTATATTTCTCTGTTCTCTTAACCATGTCCAAACATGAATGCCCCAATACCAGATTCATATCCAACTCATAGTTCATGTGCCTACCTGGAACCTACTATGTTTCTGAGACTCAATTTTGCATTCCCAGGAGAGAGCATCTGATTGATCAATCTGGAGTCATGTCTACTCATAGTCAAATCAGCTGGGCAGAAAGTAGGGGAGTGGGTGATGAGAGGTCTTAGCAGGGACAGGGGAGTAGATTCTCTGAGAAGGGGACAGGGCTTGGTTCTCAAAAGAGGCCTTGCATTCCAGTACTCCAATATATAAAACCGCCTGCATTTCCAATATGGTAGTTCTGGCACTTTGAGCATCAGCTCTACTTCCTTGCTCAGCAGGGGCTGTTCATCTTATTGGCTGACCCATATGGCATAAAGAAGGTGGCTTCCATCAGCCAAAAGGCACTACTCTCTCTCCCACACAACCTTTTTGGTTTGTTTATTTTTCATCTTTTTTTATTGTTAAATTTATTGGGGTGACACTGGTTAGTAAAAATTACATAGGTTCCAGGTGTACAATTCTATAGTACCTCGCCTATGTGTTGCATTCTGTGTTTACCATTCAGAGTCAGCTCTCCTTCCATCACCATATATTTGGCTCCCCCTCCCCACTTCCATACGCCATCTGCCCCATAACTTGCTCTCTCCTCCTGCTTGGCTCTGGTTGTCTTAAGATGAGGGCTTTAGTCCTCTGTGAGGCCAAAATACGAGCATCTCTTCCTATTAGAAGATGGCTTTTACAAATCTTCACCTCACCCAGCTGCCCTCCTCCAAAGTCATAGTGAATTTTCTCCCTCTCAGAGAGGACAAGGGAAGACTCACTTGAGATTCCTCCCACCTAGTATTGGGAGTTTGAGCTATTAAGCGAGTGGTGGCTATTAGTTTGCTGAGAGTCCCACTGGTAATGAAAACTTTGAGAAAAAATACTTATAATTTTTTATTTCAACATAAGGAAAAGAATTAAACAATATTGGACAGACAGGTTATTGGTCTAGCAAAAGAATAATGAGATTCAAGGATATAACTACTCATGATTTCTTTAATTTCCATATGTCATTCTAAACTCCATTAGATTTGGTCCTTTGGGGTTAAAATGTTCTAAAATTGCATATTTCAAATCCTAATATTCAGAAATACTTGACTGCAATGGACAAATTGATAGGAATTTAAACCATGGAGCAGAGTTCCTTAGCAGTTCTCCCTGGGGGAGGTGATGGCTGCATCTGTCCCCTCTGTGCCAGGCCAGCCTCCAAACTGGCATGGGCTGACCTTTTCCTGGAGCTCACTTGTTTTCTTATGGGCAATTCGTTCTGTAAAATCTCAGAAACCTGAGGTTGTAATGGCTGATATTCTTACTGCTTTAGAGTATTACCATTAGATTTTCTTTGTGTCTGAGCACTGCGCATTCTTAAGAGGATCATTTTAGAGATAACAAGAGGTTATAATAGATGAAAATGACCCAAGGCTGATTATTAGCTCTGTTAAATGACGAGCTTGAAAAGAGGTATAATGTTCCCATCAACTATAAATGAGAAGATTGTTCACAACTTATGAGGTATATTCTCTATAGCCAAAGCCCTCATATTCTCTCCTCTTATTCATCCTTTCATGAATTAATTACCTCCTCCATTTTTTTTCTTTATGGAAATTGCTCCCTAAGCAGGGTTATCAGATTTATTTGCAGTTTTAGTCCAAGAAGCAAACTTTTTCACTCCATCCACTTCAAGTAGGAGCGGACAAAACTGTTCTAATCCAATCTAATAGAAGCTTAGAAGAAAACACGGTAACTGTGGCCTGTATTAAATTATTGCTAAATGCTTAATAAACTACAGGTGTCAAAAATAATACATATCAATGCTCCACGGTGTGTGGAAACAACACAATTTACTCCAATAATGATTATAAAGTCACTTAAGCTCAATTCAGAAGTCCATAAGAAGTATTATATTTTTTCCTGAACTTCCCTGACCAGCTCCTCCAAAGAGGCCACCTGACTTCTCTTTAGTCTATTACTTTGTTTTGTTTTGTGTAGCACTTACCGCTCTCTGATACTTTTATAGGCCTTGTTTATAGTTTATTTCTTTATTGTTTATATTCTCTGTTAGAATATAGGAATGGCAGAGCCCTTTTCTGTCTCTCTCACCACTGTATTTTATTTCTTTTCTTTTTTTTTTTTTTAAGATTTATTTTATTGTTTTGTTTTTTTTTAATATTTATTTATTTATTTATTTTGGACAGAGAGAGAGAGAGAGAGAGAGAGAGAGAGAGAGAGAGAGAGAGATCCAGAGACAGAGAGAGAACTGAACTGGGGGAGCTCCCAGTTCAGCATACGGTTCCACACGGGCCGGGGCCGGGATTCGATCCCTGGTCCTCGGTGCTGCAAAGTGAGCGCTTAACCCACTGAGCCATCCGGCTTCCCCTATTTTATTGTTTTTGACATAGACAGAGAGAGACAGAGAGAAGGGGGAGGGCCCAGAGCAGTCTCCATAGTTGTACATCATCAGTTTTCAACATGGTTTCATTCCACACAGGTGGGCGGAGGTTATGCAGGGCGGGAACTGGGCTGGGGGCCTCCTGTATGGGAGGCATGTCCCTTTGATCCAGGGACTGAACCTGGGGTGAGAACCAAACTGGGGGCCTCCCCTATAGGAGGCACACCCCAGTTCAGTATATGGGTCCACATGGGCCTGGGCCAGGATTGGATCCTTGGTCCCTGGGGCTACAAAGTGTGCACTTAACCCACTGAGCCATCTCAGCTTCTCCTTAACACTGTATTTTCAATACTTAGAACAAAGTCTAATATATAGTAGGCACTCAATAAATATTCGTTGCATTCATGCACCTGCAAGTGCCCAGGGCATCCCAATCTTACTACCAGCTCCGAAAGATTGTATCATTTACCCTCCTGGAGCCTTGTTGGTGTGGAAACCTGTTGACTCTCCATAATCCATGTCTTTGGTGCTATAACTATAGTTGTAGCTGTAGCTGTTGCTGCTGGCAATGATGAGGTGGCTAGGTGATCAGTTTGCTGGGCAAAAGGGGAGGAAACATCTGGAGGCATTCCATACGCTAACTCCATCTTCAAAACCATTGTTTTCCCTTTGGGCAAACTCTGAAAGAGTCAAACTTTGTTATAGATCTAGTTTCTTATTAGAAATAGACACATAGAGAGCAAATCCATGCACCAGTCCACGAGGTACACTGAACTCCAAGAAAAACCCAGAAACCAGGCCTACTGTGTGGTGAGCTATTAAAACTGCAATTCTTGTAGCAGAGGGTACAAATGGAACCAGATCTTTCTCAAAAACCTCAATATTCCTGGATTCAATTTTGAAATCTTAGTCATCTGTGATTAAATCCCCTCTCTACTTACATCTCATCCAAAGTACAATAAGTCCTCTGCAAAACCCTCTTGTATGAGCCATTGCACTACACCTCTCACACACAGACAACTTTCTGTTGCAGGTCAGTTGCTTATTTATATTTATTAACATTCATAGAATATTAGTTCTGTGTGGCCAGAGACCATACCTGGTCATTTGTCACCCCATCCCTGAAGCATGGTGACTTTCCTAAGTAACAATGTTCATCTAAAGCAGGGGTATCAAACTGGCGGTCCAGGGGTCGCATGTGGCCCCCGAGATAATTTTTTTTTTTTTAAGATTTATTTTTATTGTTTTTGACAGAGAGAGAGAGATACAGAGACAGAGAGAAGGGGGAGGGCCCAGACCAGTCTCCATAGTTGCACATTATTGGTTTTTCCACATAGTTTCATTCCACAGGTGAGCGGGGCTGCACAGGGCAGGAACTGGGCCGGGGTCTCACCCCGGTGAGAACCGAACTGGGGGCACTTCCCAGTTCAGCATATGGGTCTGCACAGGCTGGGACCGGGATTTGATCCTTGGTGCCCCGGGGCTGCAAAGTGAGCATTTAACCCACTGAGCCATCCCGGCTTCCCCATCCCGAGGTAATTTTTTGTGGCCCACGATGCTCTGAAATAAAATGAAAATAGAAAAAATTGTTATGAAGAAAATAGCGCTTAGGGGAGATGGAGGCAATACCGTACACACAATTCCCTCATTAACCCTGTAACTACTGAAGACAAGTATACACATGGCCCAGTGCCTTTCCTGGGGGCCTGGGGGCGTGTATAAATGGGCTGACTCAGCTCCAGTGACGTTTGTAAATGTGATGTGGCCCACGTGAATCTTGCCTGTTGCACCAAATGGCCCGTGTTTTAATTGAGTTTGACACCCCTGATCTAAAGCATGGGGGTCATATATAAATATTAAGCGTGCCAGAGACCATGTCTGGTCATTTGTCTCCCCCTCCCTGAAGTATGGTGACTTTCATGTAGTAGGAATTAAAAAATATATATTACCTGACTAACTTTAATGTCTTCCTAAGTAACAATGTTCATCTAAAAAAGCATGGGGGTCATGTATAAATATTAAGTGTAATGGAGATATTTGGGGATGGTAAAGCAGTACAGTTTTGTGGTTAGTTCCTGGTTCCCTGGCAGCTCACATATCAAAAACCAAGCCTGGGAGCTGATTCAACTCATAACTACTTCCATAGTGTAGAGAAGAGCCCTATTTTACACATGGTAGCCAGGCCTGAGGGCTACCGCCCTACGGAAGATGGAGGAAGATGGAGGATACAATGCAAGAAGTGGGGATATACTCCAGGGGAGCACTGGGAGAAATAAAAATAATAATAAAAGCTAAAAATTAGGGAAGAAATAGTTAGGCGGGAAGTTTTTAGTTTACCTCATCTCCCAAGTTTGAAATCCAGGAGAGTGAGGATTCTAGACAACTTCTGGGCAAAGCCAAAAGCAAAGGAAACAAAGGTTTTTTTGAGCCTTCCATTCCATGGGAGCACCCTGTGAGGAAATCAGTTTGTAGCACCCCATTACTGATAGGCGGTGGCCGCATTAAGAGCTAAAATATGGCACTTTAGACAATGGCCTACATCAGGGCTCCCAGGCCTCACTCAAGGCTCGTGTACCATGCAAGGGCCTCTAAGTTCCCACATGCCCCATTGGGAAATGGAAATGGTAGCTGAGGTACCATTTCAAGCCAGTGGACATGACAAGGGGGAACAGGTGAGGGACAGAATGAACCTACCTCGTAGGCCTGAGATTGGACGGAGAAGTGGCTGACCCTGAGGATGCGAGCCAGCAAGAAAGGTGCCCTTCACCCTGAATGAAGCACAAGGTCCCTGTGGGAACCTGAAACTGGTCAGAAATCTGGCTGGCAGTAGGAGCCCACAAAGGCCCAGAGGTGAGCAGGGGACAAGCAAGAGCTCCAAGGCCACTCACCACACACCCTGCCACCGTCACGGGTTAGAACAGGGGCGAGGGGAAAGACAGCATTTCTAAACATTCATCCCATGAGCCTTTCAGAACTACCATAGATGGAGCTACTGTTGATTGGCAAGTTACCATTATCTTTACCCCCATTACACAAGAGACAAGACTCATGAGAAAGATTAAGTCAGTCACAGAAAAAAAAAGAACAACACATTTTCTTCTCACCTCTGAGCAGTTGGGTATAGATTTGCAAGTATAATATACATATTTATTAAGTATTTGCTCTCTATGTGAAGTTACATAAAAGATATGGTCCAGAGTTATGACTATCAGTGACACTAAAAACTGTAAGTGTCTTTAAAATTCTTAAAAAAAAAATTGATATCTAGCAAATGGATGTGATTCCAAGATTTGAAAGAGTTTGAAAGAGTATTTCACTCTATCGTTGTATCAGAACCGCAGGACATCTCTCCGCTTGGTTTGTACAAAGCCACAGGAGGGTTTTCAGGTTTGCTGAGATAAGTTCCCCCGGGGGTGATTTCCAGCCTCCCACCCTCCCTGTGTATGGCCGTGAGATGGGTTTTTTAGAGAAAAGGAAAGCAAGGCCGTGGGGAAGAGAAATCCGACAGAAGGGCAAGCTGATAAACACGTCTATTTATCACTGTGCAGCCCTCTTTTTCTCCCCCACCCTATGGATATTTGTGCTCTGCAGTGTATGTCACTGTTCTAGGGGAACAAATGTACTTGTGAGCAACCCTGCAACTGCATGATACTAGCTGAGGTAAAGAGCTGTCCCTGGGCCCCCATTCTTGAGGAGAGAGCACTGTGTGTAGCACAAAGAGCTGGGACCTGTGTGCAGGTGCCCATCCATTACTGTGTGTCTCCTTTCACCGTGACCTCTGGAAGGCCAGGTCGACGCAGTGTATTCATCTTAGCGTCCTTGAAGTATTTTCCCCTATGCTTGAGGAATGAGGGATGCCTGGAAGAACGCATGATTCTGAGGCAGAGTAATAGCCCACAGCTGTTAGCAGACAATACATCCCTGTGGGCTGGATTTGACAGGGGAAAGGTCAAGAAGCATATCAATCTGCTGCAGAGGTCTGTTGGTGCCTGCCTTCTCCTCGCCTGACACACAGGTCTGGGGAGGCTGTCGAGGGCCCTGGGCTAGCCTGGGATCCTGGCCTGATGGTGAGAATGCCAGAGACACCCAGATTACTCTTGAGCAAGAGGAGCCTCAAAAATCTGGGGTAATGCTAGAACAAAGTTAAGTGCTTCACACTCAGCTTCCAGTTACCTAACAAGCCCCAGGGGGATTATGAGATCAAAGGGAGAGGAGAGAGAGATCCCACATACCGAGAACAGTCAGTTCAATGAGGAAGATTAACTGTGAATGGAAATTTCCTTGAGGAAAGTCATCTGAGAAGAGCAGGGGGAAAGAGGTGAGAAATGAAGAGCATCCTCAAGAAGGGCTGAGGGCTGGAGAGTCAGGAGGGAATGATGGCAAGTTGGGATCACAGGGGCTGTAGTTGTAGTTGTTTGAGGGTTGGGAGTCACAGCCGAAGAGGCAGAAGATGCTACATCTTGGAAATTCCAAGGAATACTGAAACCTTAGTAAAATCATAGACATCAAGAACCAGAAGTTCTCGGGGAAGCTGGGATGGCTCAGCGGGTTAAGTGCTCGCTTTGCAGCCTCGGAGCCTAAGGATCGAATCCCGGGCCCAGCACATGCAGAGCCATATGCTGAGCTGGGGTGTGCCCCCAGTTCAGCTCTTGCTGGGGCCTATGCGGGAGGCCACCGGCCCAGTTCCTGCCCTGCGCAGCCCCACACCCACCTGTGGAGTGAAACTATACGGAAAACTAATGCTGTCAACTATGGAGACTGCTCTGGGCCCTCCCACTTCTCTCTGTCTCTGTCTGTGACTCTGTCAAAAAAAAAAAAAATTAAGAACCAGAAGTTCTCAACTCTCCGATGTCCCCCACTCCCTTTTTAAACAAACAAACAAAAAATAACAGGACTTGAGAGGTCAAGTCAGTAGATCAGGGCCATAAGACTATTGCCCAGGGAAACAGAGGCAGAACTGGGGTCAAGGCCAGACCTGCTGGCTCCTTGTGCAGTGCTCCTTGAGTCTCGTGCAGCATCTCTGCAGATTAAGAAGAGACAGTTTGACTGAGAAAGTAGCCAGAGGAACAAGAAGGACAAAAAGGATAAACAAAAGTCAGGAAGTCCATGAATCTTTGCCCAATAATAATAGATAGCATGCAGTGAACAGTATTTAATCCTGTTAAAGCTTTGAGAGGAACTGGCAAACCATGGAGCACTTCTTGACTAGAAGGAAATTACTGATGAAAGAATTTAATTGAGGCCAATGCCCCTTCCCACACAAGCCCAGAGCAGCCATGAAAATTAAATGCCACAAAAATCTCCTCATGACCCCAAGAGAAGGGTAAATGTGTTGCTAATAAAGAATATATTCATTATGGGTTTAGAGTGTACCATTTCTGAGGGGGGGAAATTGTTTGTCTGTGGGAGATGTGCTTTCTTTAGTTAGTCAACCAATTAAAGGAAGAGCTAGGCCTGATATAAAAATTCACAGCAGAGGCTCCTATTGTCTGGGACCACATGTCTCGAGCCCTCCCCTGGGATGGAGAGACAGGGCGGCACAAACATCAGTGCTTGTTTTTCTGCCACCAGGGTATTGCCAGGGTCTACAAGACTCAGGAAGGATCCAGGGAGAGAGAGTTCTTTATGAATTTTGGACTCAAAAATTAGAGACTTGACTGACAGATTTGAGAGTGTGTGAGCCAGGTTGGGAAAGAGGGGACGTGCTATCACTTCCATTCAGTTGCCTCTCAGATACCATGGCCTATCTGGGGGACTTTGGCTCAGAATTCCAGGTGTCTCTGTTAAATACTGTTCACTGCATGCTATCTATTATTATTGGGCAAAGATTCATGGACTTCCTGACTTTTGTTTATCCTTTTTGTTCTTCTTGTTCCTCTGGTATAGGAGGGTGACCCACAATGAAATAACAGCAGTAGAAAGAAGTGTTACTATACATAAGAGAGAATGTATCCCCCAGAAATTGATGGAAACTTCTTAGTATCTCTAAAATAAATTTTGTGTTCAAAGAGTGAGTGCATGTTATTATCAATTTGCAGATAAGTAAACTGAGGCTTAGAAAAGTTAGGCAGTTCGCCCAATATCACACAGCTAATAAGTGGCAGAGGCAGGATTTAAATTTAGGTGTGTGTGACACAAAAACCTGAGCTCTCAACCATCATATTATAATGCCTGCAGTGTAAGTCTTTGTGCCGCACACACACTTGCAGGGACTCACAACACACCTACAGAGGCATGTTACCAAAGTTACACGTCATGGAACAAATTCCCACCATGGAAGCTTTGACCATTCTGGGCTCTTGAGGGCACTGTGGAGAGGTGCTTCTCGGGAGCAGGCCAGGGCAATTGTGATGGTCATAGAGTTCCTTGTATAAAACCAACAAGAATGGCAAGGAGGAGACGGCACAGAAAGTAGCGCAGAAGGGAGAAAATGGGCAGAGTTCCCCAGTATGTAATGGGGTTTCAGAAATAGCCATTGAAGACAGATTGGAGAAATACTTTGCAGCAAACATGTCCTTGTGTATAATTCCATCTGAGGCCATGGTAAGAGATGGAAAAAAACAAATGTCATCTGAGTAGTTCTGATGTACTCGCCTCACCTGAAACATCTCTCATGGCAGGTGAAGATGGTAATTAGAAGAGGTGATAGAACTTCAGGATCTGAAGAGATATATAGTGGTCATCTCAGCTAGGTGGGTGCTGGACAGAACAGTGACTTCCACAGGTCACACAAGACAAGAACCTTGGCTTCTGACTTCCTGGCCAGTGCTTGCCCACCTGGGCTACATCCCTGTCCTTTTCAAGTTGGCCTGGCGGGACATCTCCCTCCGGCCCTCTTATAGACTCTGCTCCTTCTCTGTTTCTCCTCCCACCAGCATTTGTATTCCTTCTAGGGAGATGACTGCTTCTGGGGAAAAGGGAGAGAGGCAGGGAGGCCAAGAGATACTGCTTGGAATTAGAGGGCAAGTCCTCAGGGGTGAAATTCTGATCAGATGAGCAACTTGGCCATGGCTGACCTCTCTCCAAGCACTTTCTTTTCTAACCTCTTCCTTACATGCCTGTATCCCTCCCAAGCCCTTCTAAGCCCACCCACTCTTTCTTTTTGTATCTGGGATAGGGAGTCATGGCCCTAATTAAAAAAAATTCTGGTCAGTTTATTTTTCAGAGAAATATCTGGGCCCTGATGCAGCCACAGTGGGGTCTCCCTCAGCAGGAGAGCCAGAGCCTGTCACAACACATTTTCTTTTTTTCCACCAAAGCAAGAGACACTCTCTGAATACAGAAGACACTGAGAACCCTGTCTCCTTGGGGGATTTAATTATTGCCATCAGTTGCTCTCCTCTGCAGTAGTGGCATCTTTGCCTCACGGCTTCTAGAGAAAAGGGACATAGAATTCCAAATCTTATCCAGGCTGGGCAGGCACACAGCAGGAGGAAAGATAAATGGCCAAGCCCCCAAACACAACCACCATTCACTAGCTGACCCCACAATCACCATCAGAGTTTTATTTCCTTAGCTTTGGAGTTTATTGCACAGTCAAAATTCACATTTTCCTGAAAGGGATGATAGCTATGTCCAGCCATTTGCAACTTAGAATAATTTTTTCAGACCACATTCGAAAAGCACATTTTAGAGCAAGAGAGAAAACCAAATGGCCACGGCAGGGAAGAAAGTGGAAAGAGAAAAGAGCCCACAAATTAGAAGGAAGAGATGGGTCTGAGAGGAGACAGAGAGCAGGGCTGCCTTTGGCCAGAGGGCAAAGAGCTTGGGGGTGGAGCTGGGAAGTTATTGATGAAGTTTGGTAAGTGAAAATCAGTGATCCTCTGAAGAAAGTTCCCCAGGCAACCCTCTGGGCATCTGAGAAACTCAAGCAAAGATTGTGTTGAGCGAAGAGACGAAAATATAGAGACTGAAATGTTCTGAAGAGGACTCTAGCCCTGACTCCGGGGCCCCATAGGGTGTGGATCCTGAGCCGTGAGGTACCATGGGATGGGTGAGTTTGCTTCCTCCCTTCCTTCAGCATCTCCTCACTTCGAGTCAATATGCTCAAAATGCACCTCTTAGGCCAGTTCATCTCCTGGTGACACCCCACCACCCCACTACCCTCATTTCTGCCCAGGGCACCCTTGTGGCAGAGGCAAAGAGGAGCCCCAGGGAATCTAAGCCTAAGTATCCTCAGCAAGCTGGCATGTCTTTGAAGTCCCCTTCTCTGTTCTATTTTCCTCCATAGCACCTGTGAGCAGTTGAAATACTGTGTTTTTGTGTGTTTCCTTCCACTGGAATGCGAGCCCTAAGGGCAAGGATTTTCCTTACTGCATTATTTACTGCTCGATCCCCAGGGCCTAGAACAATGCCTGGCACACAGTAGTCACTCAATACACTTTTATTGGGAAAAAGTAAATGAATCTTACATTTGTTTAAATCTTGAAATGTACTCAATGATCTCTAAATATTTATTTTTTTAGTATGAAAATGATATCCCATGAAATGCTTGAGTAAAAATGGATGCCTCATGTCTTCCACAAGCAGGCTCATCAGATGCCTGCCTACACCACAGTTCCAGGCGCCACCACAGAGCAAAACTTAACTTATGATCGGACCGTGAGGCTGTGAGAGGATGGGGCTGTGAGAGTCAGGGCCTCTTTGTGAAGAGAGCATTGCTTTACAAAGGCTTATGTCTCTCTCTCAGCCACATAATACAGAAACATTATAACCAAGGGACAAGACAATGTGCAAACACTTGTCTATTCAGTGCCTGGCACACAGTGGGCACCCAATAAGGTCAGAAAAATCTGTTTGCAGCTGAACTCCAGTGAAATCTTGATGAAGAAGACATTCATGGAGCAATCCTTGCAAGACTTCTTGACCTGAGAAACAGGGTCTTTAGTCCCTTTGTTTTCCTCGTACTTGACACAGTATGTGCCTAGAAGGCCCTAAATGAATACGTGATGAGTGAAAAATAAAGTATTGTTCCCATTGATTTTTCTGGATGTTACATTATATTTTAGGCCTTGTAGCTGCAAATCATTCTAAAATGGGTTTAGCAACATTTCTACAGTAGCAAGAAAAGAGGACTGCACTCCCTTGCATATTCCTGTGGAAATACAGAATCTTGCAAATGGTCACCAGCTAGTGACCCCTACTATCCCTGACCACATGTCATCCTGGGAGGCTGCAGGGAGGAATGCAAAAGGATTATGAGATTGAATTTTTCTTAACCCCAAGAAATCATGGGGCTTTGAAAGAATTCCCTGATATCTTTTCTCTTGAATCTCAGGGTTAGCACTTACAAACGGCTCAGATCATCTAGATTTAACAGCCTAACTTGACAAATGGAGAAACCAAGGAAGGGGTTTCCCGAGGGCACTCAATGTGTGAAGAGCATCATCAGAACTGAAAATGTGGTCTCTTCACCCCCAGTTCAACATGCTTTCCATTTTGTGGATTTGTCTAGCTCCTAAGAATAGAAAGCAGAATAAAATTCTGATTAATTTATGTTTAAATTCTATATTAAGGGAAAGACATCAATTTGTTTATAAGGACCTACTTACTGAGGTCTTACTTTATACTTTAGTACTGTCTTAGCTACTGCAGGGTATAAGTCAAACACAAAATTGCACATGATAATGCCAATGTGAGAACGTCCAAATCTGTACGGAAAAAAAAAAAAAAGTGTTTATTTGCTCCAAAATAGAGGGTACACTTGGAAACAAGATCTCAACAGACTGAGAAAAAATGCTTCTCAGAATGGCAATTTGCAGCTTCTTTTAAGCATTTTGAATTAAGGAGGGAATGTAAGGAAGATTACATGAAGGTGAGAGAAAGCAAGTGTTGAATTACAGTACTAAGATTCTGTGTTCTTTCAAGGGTTGTTTGCTTCCACAGAGGTATTTCAAAGGTGTGTTAACCTAGATGCGCAGAAACAATGAACAGGGCTTGCTTAAGGAAAAGATAAATCTTTTACTAAAGAAGTGATAGGACTGAAGCATGACTACCTACCATGACCTGCCCAGTTAGGACTTTACCATTAGATTACTCTGAGTTTACTTTCCCTTAGAACCCTTTTTCTTCCAAATGATGATGATGATGATGATGAAAATTAGGTTCAATTTTGTAGTATCTGTTATGTACCAGCATTAAATGCTTTACATGTATTACCACAAGTAATTCTCACAAGACCCTTATAATATAGATTTCTATGTTAGGCCTCTGAGTTGCTCATGACAGAAACCCAACTCAAACAAGCTTTAAAAAAAGGAAGGGGGAAATTATTTGCTTACATAAATGAAAATACCAGATGTTGTCTAATTTCTAGCTAGGCTGTATCCATGCGCTCAAACAATGCTATCAGAATCTCTCTCTGCTTTTGTCTCCTCTCTGTTAGCTTTACTTTCTAGTATCTCCTTTCCATGTGATGAATGAGATGACCTCCAGTATTCCTTGCTCCCAGGAGCCTTACAGCTTATAAATCCAGAGGACAGTCCTCTTCTGACATAACATCCACACCAACCCTCAAGATTTTGATTGATCTTTCAGTCACATGGCCATGTCTGCACCAATCATTATGTGAAGAAAAATGGGATACTAGGGTCACTTTATGTCTCCATAGAGCGGGAAGGAGAGCTTCTTTTATCAGTAGAATGGAGCAGGGGCAATTCATAGTCCCACTGGAGACTCAGAGAAATCAAAGTAACTGCCCAGGGCCACAGCACCTGAGAGAGGCAGAGCTGGGACATAAAGTCAAAATAGTCACCTCCAAACCTATGCTTTTTTATTTTTCTGGGCTTTAGGTTTTTTGCTTGTTTGTTTTCATTTGTTTGTTTATCTGTTTTAGTATGGGATGGAAGGGGAGATAATTCACATACTTTAAAACTTGCCATTTTAAAAGTATGTAATTCACCATTTTAAAAAGTGTAAAAGCCTATTTTGATCATCAGGCCAGATGTTCTCAACTTTGGTGTGATCAGGTCTCAGTTGCAAAGTATGTGGTTAGCAATTTGTTGTTATTAATGGTTGAATTACCAAAATTATTGAAAGATGTACTTAAAAAAATAGAAATCAGAATTAATTAAAGATCACTCCTCTAATAATGTCATCCTTATTTCCTTGTACTCTGATGTACTCTTTTAGTTGTAGCCATCAAAACTCCTACTGAAGAGGGTGTTGTCACCTGTTCTGAGTGTTTTCAAGGGGGAAGTGGTGGAATTCTGTGACAGCTCGTCGTAAATAAAGCTTCTCCTTTGTAAGACATTCCAAGAAACATATGGAGTATTCTAGGAATACTAGTAGAAATAACAAATCTGTTTAGCAACATTGCAGATTATAAGGTTAAAATGAAATCAATACCATTTCAATATTCCAGATTCTAGAAAAAATACAATAGAAAGAGAGAGGGAGAGAAAGCATGCTTATTCCCTGAAGAGTCCAAACATTGAGAATTTTGGCATTAACCTAAGAGGTTGTACACAATCTATTCAAAGAAAATGTCAAACCTCTAATAGAAAAAAAAATTACTTATGGAATAAATAGAGCTTCTGACTGGGAAGATTTTACATAATAAATGCTAAGAAGTCCATGCAATCTTGGGCCACATTAATACTCTGCTTTAGAAGGAGGGAGGTGATAAACTTGCTCTCCCCTGAGTTGCTCAGACCACACTCTTAGGGAAGCAGAAACAAACTAAAACATGTCTTGTAGTTGGGGTAGAAGTTGGGGTGGGGGGTGTGGAAGGGGATGTTTGTATGTAGCCAGGTTGACAATAGGTCTGGAAACCATGTCATACAAGGAACTAACTAAGCAGGTTAATCTGGATGTCAGAGAACTGGGGGCATTTCTGCTAGGCAAGAAAAGATTTAGGGGTGGGGCTGAAAGGCTGTGGCACAGAAGTATTAGACTTGTTCTATGGGTCAGCAATGAGTGACAATTATAGGAACAGAGATGTTGGCTTAGACAAGGTGGCACCAGCTTTTGAAGGTTAGAACTGTCATTGATTTAAATTCACCTTTTGAAGCAGCCAAAGTAATACTATTATCATTTCTAGCAAGGAGATAAGGAAAGGTTCAGCAAGCAAAGATGACTTATCTGCAATCCCTGAGGAAGAGCACATGAGACTGTGGGCTCCCCAGTACTGTGCCCACTGCCATAGGTTGCTTCTGAACCCAGCATTGAGCTTAAGGAGATGCACCAAACAGGTGTGAACAGCCAGTGGTAAGGAAGTCACAGGAAAGCAACAGACGTCAAAGCATGACAAACAACTCAATACGCTATGGGGAGAAGGACCAAGCCTGGCGCAGCCATTTTCCAGGGGAAAGGAGTGACTTCTGACAAGAAACAGGAATCTCAGCCATGACAGCAGAAATTTCTGACAGGAGACCAGGTATTTTTGACTAGAGAGCCATAGTTTATGACAGGAAAACTGGGATTTCTGGCAGAAAACAGTGACTTCTGACAGGATGTTAGTGGATTTCTGACAAAAGAATATGAATTTCTGAAGAGAATGGTGATTTCTCTCAGCACAGTGATTTTTTTTTTTTTTTTTAAGATTTATTTTATTGTTTGGTTGGTTTTTTTTGCAGAGACAGAGAGAAAGGGGAGGTCCAGAATAGTCTCCATGGTTGTAAGTCATCCGTTTTTAACATGGTTTCATTCCACATAGGTGGGCGGGGACCTTGCAAGGCAGGAACCGGGCCAGGGACCTCCCACATGGCGGGAGGCATGTCCCTGAGAGTCGGGGGCCAAATCGGGGGTCTCCCACATGGGAAACTTGCCCTGGCGAGTACTGAGCTGGGGTCCACACTCCAGTTCAACACATGAGTCCGCAAGGGCCAGGGCCGAGATCCAATCCTCAGTCCCCAGGGCTGCAAAGCAAGCACTTAAACCCACTGAGCCATCCTGGCTTCCCCAGGACAATGATTTTAAAAAGAAAAGTGGTCATTTCTGACACAACAGTGATTTCTAACAGGAGAACAGTGATTACTGATAAGAGAATATGGATTTCTGACAGGACGCTAGTGCACATTACATGGGAGGGTAGTGATTTATGACAGGAGGTGTCTGAAAGGAATGAGAGTTTCTATTCAAAAGAACAAAAGGCAGCAGCACAGAAGAAACTGAAAAAACAACAGGGAGAATCAGATTTCCTCCAGAAATAGCCTGGGTGTGTAGGGAAGTTACCAGTAATGTGAACAAGGTGGATCAGGGGTGGCTCCATTGGGCAAGATCTTGGGTCCAGTGCCGCATTTGGCAGAGGAGGGTTAGGTGGGTTGGAGGGAGAGCAACATAAATAACTGGGAAATACATAGGCATGAGGAGACTTGGAAGAAGTAGAAGAGAGGGAAATCTGATATTTCTTCAATCCCCCAAACCCAGTTAGTATAAGACTTGCTTTTGATTCAGGAAATTCTAATGAAATCTTTTGCCCTTTTAATTAATTACATATTTTTGGCAAGGAGGCCAGGATAGGAAAGACATGATCTCTAAAGCTGTAGCCCTAAAATTACTTAGGAACGAGACTCTAGCATGCGTAGAGAGAAATTAGCATTGTGGTAGAGAGGAAAATGAACTGAAGGAGGAGGAGGTATTAATAAAGGGCTTCTGACAGAAGCAGTAGGCTGGCAAAATCCTGATCAGAAGGAAAAGTGATTCCTTTTGTCCCAGAAACCTCACCTGAGTCATTTGCAGGATCCTTTTCCTGAAACTGGTTAGGTTTACTGTGAGCAAAGCCTAGCAGTGTGCAACTGAAGCAGGCTGTGTCTCAGACGGAAGGAACGCTTTTTCTCTCAGACTGAGCTCTCATTGACCCCAGCTCCAAGCACCACGTCGGCCACGTGACTGGATTCCTGTGGGCACTGAGCACTAGGAGAATTCTAATTGCGCAGATCCCCAGAACAGCTGCAGCATCCCCAGCCAGGAGCTCCAGACACACTTCCGACCGGATATGGGGCTGAGCAGGGCTCTTCACACTCAGCTCTGCAGGCCTGAGGCAGAAGGCACAAGGCCTCCCCTGTAGTTAACTGCCCTCCCTCCCCGTGAACCCACCTTTTGCTCTCTCTGGAAGTCCCTATCACTTTCTTCCTATAAGCCGGGAGCGTGGTCTTTTCTCTCCAGCAGCCACCACCTCCACTCCCTCGTCGAGTTCCTTTCAACCCCAGACTAGGTTCAGAGGACACAGAATTAATTCTCCAGCTTCTCTCACCGCACCCCCACCCTCATGCCCCTGACTGACCCTTCAGCCATCTTAATGCTGCAAATGCCAACTGAGAATTACATAAGACAGCAATGAAATTACAGATGTGATTTTTTTTTTCATGTCAAAAAAATTGCAGTTCTGACGAGAATGGTGATTTTTCTCAGGAGATGCTGTGACTGGTCCTCTCTCACTGTGATAACCACTGTAACAAAACTCCCCAGGCAAGCCCTTGCCTTCATTCCTGCCTGGAGAGGACGTGCAATCTCTCCTGTCCTCAACAGCGCTTCTAGTTCCTTCACCTGAGTCACTCACTGCTCATCCACAATTACCCAGGGACAGCATCCGTGTGAACCAGTAGGCGAACCGTTCAGAGCCCCGAGCAGTCCCTTTCTGTGAGACTTGCAAGTCCTCCTTGCTGGGGGACTTGGGCCAGGTGCTTTACTTTAGTTACGTGACCTAGCACATGGGTATAAAAAGGCCTATTTCACATGATTGTCAAGATGCTTCAATGAGGTTAATAAGTATTAGTGAAGTCACAGAGCATCCTCATTGGGGGAAAGCAGGATCCTTGAAGGGCTGCAGCAGGGAGTGTGTGTGCAGTGTGTGCCCTTCCCAACACACCCAGCTCAGCAGCTGGGTGGAGACTGAAATACCATGGGTGCCTCACGAGCAGTGTCAGGTGCTCTGTCTGGGTGGGGCATTTCTGCACAGAGGTTGTGTCCCTCCTGCACAGTCTGAGCCGGCTCTCAGCCCACCCTGCTGGGGGAAAAAAGAATGGCACTTCTAAGGCAAGCATTTATATTCTTGCCTTCCCCACAGTTAGACCAGGTTCCCCTCTCCTCCTTTTTGGCAAGATGGAGAGAAGCTGTCATGGGGCTAGGTCCTCTTTTCTCATCGGAGAGGTCTCCTTGAGTGGCAGCTAGCCTGCCTGCTTTTGGGGTCTGACAACCACTCCTCCTCCCAGCTGGCCTCCTATTGGGGTGATTTGCAGTGTCTCACACTCAGAATCTCTACCTTTATATCCCAGGGCCCCCAAAGAGGCCCTCTTTAATACTGTGGCTAAAGAGCCAAGCAGGGTTTGTTGTTTTGTTTTCTTTTTCTTTTTTTTTCCTCTAGCAGGAAAACACTAAAAGTTGAAGTTTAAGGCCCCAGTCATCCTGAGACTGTGTGTGCCTCAGCAGTAGCTCACCTGAGAAAAGGCTTCCTGTTCAGGCCGTCCTGATGGTTACCCCTTTCTGTCTTCATTTCTGTCTCACATAATTGGTAAGACACAGGAAGGGTTACATCCCCAAGAGTTAATCTGTGAGTTTCCCTTTCATTCTGCTTTCTCACCCAAGGGCGTCCAAGTTCGCACTGACCAGAAACACATACAGAAACTGCAGAGGGCTTAGACACAAAGGCTCAGAGTGTGCTTGCAGAACCAGATTTTCCTCTCCCGAAGACAAACACTGGGCTTGGGGAAGCAGGGAGAGGCGGCTGGGCACCCACCAGAGGAGTGAAAGCACCTGCCTCCTTGAAGTGATGGAGAAGTGGGTGGAGTCCGAAGAGAGCACATGGGAAGGCACTCAATTTGGGTGGTTGGGGCGCCCCACCCACCCACCACTAGTGCTGGGGGCTCATGAGGCCTGGAACACCAAACAGTGGCTTTGGGAACCAGGAGTAGGGCTGAGGTCAATAGGAAAAACCTCACTCCTGAACAGAACCAGATGGAAATTTCTCTAGCTGTAGGAACATTGATGAACTCTACACTGCTGAAGGGTTTAACTCATGAGAATGCTCTCATCAGGTGAAGGAATTTCCAATGGTAGAATCATTTACAAAAAGCTGTAGCCATTTTAGCAAAAAATCCTCAATTTAATTGAATTTCTCAGGTAACTGCAAATATATATATATATATAATTAATTTTAGGAAGAAGAGAGAAATAATAAGAAATCAAAAACAAATCAAGGATATATATATATATATACACACACAATTTTTAAAACAACAAAATATCAACAGCTTCTAGGGACTCCCTCTGCCAGAGCAATCTGAGGAATCCATCTCATTACACTTCTACAACAGAAACAATTGGTGTTCAAAAGGATGACCCTTGAATCACCAGGTCATCAAAGGAAATTTTGGTTTACTCAACTGCCAGAAGCCCTATTTCCTTTGTATTATAGTGAATTAGAGCCTGATTATATTTCTAAATTAACTATAAGCTCCTTGAAATGGATTTGTCAGGAGTTCTATCATCCTTTGGGAAAAGGTGACACTGTGTATAAATTGAATGTATTGTGCATTCAGGAATGAGTTGGTCTTTGAGAAGAACTTCTATGGTTGCATCTGTAGACATTTGACTGGAATGGCTCATGCTAGTGGTTCTCAACTGGGCAAAGGGAGACACTTTCCCCTCAAGGGAATATTTGGTAATATCTGCGCCTATTTGGTGTCAATAGTGCTGAGATTGAAAAATCATAGCTCAGGGTGATACAAAAAGAAGATATACTCCTGGGGATGCCAGGATAGCTCAGTAGGTTGAGCTCTTGCCTTGCAACTGCTCAGTTCAGGGATCAAGCCCTGTCCCGTGCAAACTCGTATGCTGAACTGCAGCACACAACTGGTAACGGTCAGGATGGCTGGGCGGGGTTCTTGCCTCCCATGTGGGAGGCTCCCAGTTCAGTTCCTGCCCCTCCTGCGGCCCTATACCCACCTGTATGGAATGAAACCATGTCACAACTATGGAGATTGCTCTGTGTCCTCCACCCATCTTCTCACCTCTCAAACAATAAAATAAATCTTAAAAAAAAAAAAAAGAAAAGAAAAAAAAAAAGAAGATATACTCCTGGCGAGGGCCAGTAGGGTGGCTGCCACAAACTATTCACAGGCCTTAGAAACACCCTTAGTGGCCTGCCCTGTCAGCCATCGTTTGGGGCTGGTTTCATCTTACCCAAGCTCTTAGGATGGTTATATGACCTAAAGCCAGGAGATTTGTCTGCAATTAAATACAACAATCAGGTTGTCCAGTGCTCTCTGCTAGCAACAAGGATACTCAGTTTAGCCTGGAGTGGAACGTAGGAGTTGGTTGTTTCACCACGACCAGACGGAGTCTGTAGGTCAGTGCACGCCTTCTTCAGATGGGACTGGGTGGGTGCTGCTCATGCTCACTTGGTAGGGCTACCTCTTCTGGCTTCCAAGTCTTCTTGTGACCAACACTTTGTTTCTTTGGATGTGTTAATGTCATGAGTAAAGTCTGACATCAACTTGGGGGCAGAGTCCACTTCAGATTGTATAACTTGGCTATGATTCATTCATTCTGTTTACATTGTACAGTTTAACGAAGGACTTCCCTGATCTGAGAACAGAGGAAATTATTTTGAGAAGCCAACTAATCTATGAGTGCATGGAGGTTGAATAACTAACATAGTTTGCTCTAGTTTAGTACCAGTATTTGTCAAAAGTATTAATATGATGTAGCAATTAATAAAATATATACAATTTAAAGAGTGATCATAACTCATAATTGTTTTTTGTCAATATGTATGTTCTCAATTAACAAATACTATGAGTATAGATATTATCATGTGGTAGTGGGTCTGAGAATATGTTGATAAAAAGAGCTATACTGGAACCACTGGTTTGACTCTCAGAAGGTTAATTTGCCATATTTCTTAGTTCTTGAGCAGAAAGGCACAGAACGCCAGGTTGCCCTCCACCCTCACCCCAGCCCCATGGAATCTGCTTGCTTACTCTGTTTCTAGGAACAGACTGTGGGGAAAGTCTTAAGCCCTTGCATTTGCATGCTTTACATTTTAAAAAAGATTTTCACTTTGGTTATCTCATTGGCTCTTTTAACCACCAGTAAGGAAGGTAGAACAGGGACTATCACACCTATTTTATGGATGAGGGTAGGGTGTGAGAACCTCATTTGTCTCAGAATTTATAGCCCACAGAGTTGAGGCCTGGGGCCCATTCCCAGAGCTCTTTTCACTCCCCCCTGCTTTGGTAACTGACCCCTCTGGAGGGCTCTGGTCCACCAAATACCAACCTCCCTCCATAGTAACTAGTGGAGGAAGAGATCCAGCAAGTAGTTAAGAGCTTTGATGAACTAGTCATTTCACATACAAGTACTTCTGAATCCCAGTTAGTTTATGAGAACTGCACAAAGGTAAAGAAAACAGAAAGTAAGTAAGGGGGGTGGGGGCATGTTCAATTGCCATGGAAACCTATGATTAACTTAGCATTTCTATATGGTGTAGTTTCCTGAAATTCCCCTTGAGGGTTCCAGGTTATCTTGGGAATCTCTGAACCTCACTTTAAAAATTTGAAAAGTAAAACAATGCTGAGCCAGATTAGATATTTCTGGTGGGTTATTTTATTTTTGACATTCTATTAGTCTAAATCTATGAGTTCTATCAGCATTACCTAAGTGAATGTTTTGTGACTTTTGTTCAAGAGACATACATCTATTCATTCATCCATTAATTTAGTTATTCAACATTGGTCAAGTGTAAGGCACTATACTAGGCTCTATATAGAGTACAGACTTAAAAACAGAAAGAAGGGGGTTAAGTGCTGGCTTTGCAGCACCGGGGACTGAGGATTGAATCCCGGCCCTGGCCCACATGGACCCATATGCTGAACTAGGGTGTGCTTCCCACGCGGGAGGCTCCCAGCCCAGTTCCTGCCCTGCGACAACATGTGTGGAATGAAACCATGTTGAAAACTGATGATGTACAACTATGGAGACTGCTGTGGGCCCTCCTCCTTCTCTCTGTCTCTCTCAATCTCTGTCAAAAACACCCCAATAAGATAAATCTTTAAAAACAAAAAGAAAAAAAACATTGAATACAAACTCATGCAGTTAACCTCTATAAGGAAATCAAGAACAAGTACAAAAAGATATTATAATTGGCTTACAATTGATGCTTTGAATCACTTTTGACGAAAGTTAAGAGCTCTTCTATTGGAATGCAAAATATTCAGACTAAGAAAATTTCCTGCAAGTGACTCAGAAATTCTCTGAATTCTAACTAGGCCCTCAAATGGCTATAGTGTTTAAAAACAACAACAACAACAAAAAAAAAACAAACTTGTAATGGAACTTTTTACCTTCAGTTCTTTGTGATGAGAATCTAAAATCTCATAAAAACTTCTAAACAGGTTTCAGTGCAACTACCTCAAGGGCAAGAAAAAAATTATTTGTTAGATTTAATCTAGAGTCTGATATTGACTGCTATCCACTAAGGGACTTTCTTCCTGTTGTCAAAAAATTTTATACTTTAAAATTCCATTATTCATACAATATATCTTTTTATTTGATCAAAAAGTAACTACATTTTCTTTGTAAGAGGAGATGGGATTGATTTGGCAAATGGAAACCATGGAGATATTTCTAGGTGGCTAGTTTCACATTCACTGTTACATGGAAGATGACAAAATTAAGCAGGAAATTACAAAAGTCTGTGACACAAAGGAGGAAACTACTTGAGTGGCATCTGTGTAGAGAGGATACACCATGTGCACTGAGGAGGTACTGTAGATAAACAAAGTGAGGAGTGTGGCAAACTTTGTTTCTGAGCATCACTGCCCATGCTGATACCAAGTGCCATGCCCCAAGCAGGGACACTAAGATGGGTAAGATGCTGTTCCTGTTTTCAAGATGCTTGTAGTCCATTCAAAGGAGACTCAGCCAAAGAAATAACTGGACGGTTCCAGCCCAGTGTGATCAGAATCCCCATGGGGCCAGTGCTGGAGTTCTCTCAACTGGATACATAGCAGGCAGGGCTCTCACATCCAGGGTGGTGGTCTGTAGGTGCTGCCTAGACAGGAGTCTCTCCAATGTGCTTTCTAGGATTAACATCTCACATGTGGCTCTGAAGAGAAAATTAAGTACAGAATCACAAGTTGTGATAAATCCTCCAGAGGAGAAAAACAGGACATGAAAATACTGTCAAATCCTCTAATACCTTTATTCAATCACACTTAGAAAGAGGAGACAGGCCGACATAGTGGCTCTGGTTGGCAGCACCTTCCTCCCAGGTTCGCTCAGGTTGTTAAAGAATCTCCAGGGACATTCACTCTTCCCATTAGCAGTGAATTAGGTCAGAGGATGCACCATAGCTGCACTAATATTTGCTATATTGGATTACAAAGCTGAGTAATTGCCATTTAAGTTTCAAGTAATGGTGAGGGCATTCATCTGTGTTTTCGTTCATTTGCAGAGCAATTAATTTGTACCTACATTAACAATGAGATGGTTATGTGATCCAATAATGTAGTAATGATAGCAGAAAAAAACTCTCATCTGTTTTACCCTACTAGCAAGGCCAAATCACTCTTCCCCCTCCCGCTGTTGTTTGTCTCTCTGGAGGTTATTTTTTCAGGCAGAGTGTGAACCGGGAGTGCCTGCTGGAACCTGTCAGGGGTCCCACCACAAAGGCCGTGGACAGGAAAATGGGATTTGTGTGATGCAAAACCCTGTTGACTTGAAATGGTACAGGGAGGTCACTGCTGTAGCATGCTCCCCAGGAAGGCCAGGGAGGTGGCCAGGAAACAGGCCCTCTGGAATTGTTCAAGGCAAAGATAGACACATAGTAACTCAAAGATGTTAGCATGGATTAGCAAACTGGGGCTCTTGGGCAGCATATGGCTAGCAGACACATTTGGTTTAGCACGAAAGGGTTTTGAAGTCCTTAGATTTGTTTCCAATGTTTAAAAATTAGGATATTTCACATGAATATTCAGATCTCCAATTCTTCTGAAAAGCTGGAAAATTGTTTGTACTACAAGTACCTTTTTGCCTGGCAGCACTTGTCCAGAACAGAGTGGTCACTGTGCCCCTGGAGTCAGGCAGTGCTTGCCAATGTACTATAGTCCCCACCACTCCTTATTGTCCTATACTGTGCCTGCCTTTCTCATGATTAACTTGCCGGGCTCCAAGAGGATTTGAGTGTGACCTGTTGTAGCATTTGTTTTGTCACTTACAGACATAACCTGCTTTGGTTGCTCTTTATCAGTTTCATTTTTTAACTTTTTGGAGCATTTTGGTATTTCAATTTGAATGTCCCGGCATGGTGCGTGCTCCCTGACCAAAGGTTCTTTGGTTTTAGCATTGAACCTATTGCTATAGAACCATAGAACTATCCAAAGGGATGTTACTTTAGAGAGCAGCTTATCTACCTGTCTTACTTAAAAACGAAGGCTCATTGAGGCCCATTGTATTTGTTTAAGGTCACTAGCAACTTAGAACAGAGCCAAGACTAGAACCAGTTCTAGCACTTTTCCTACTACACTTCAGCCCTTTATGAGTGCTCATTTATGAAATTCCATATTCCAAAGCAAGAATATAATTTTCCAAGTCATTGTACAGTATTCCCGCCTTGGAAAAGTTTGAACAGTGTAGGCCTGTTGGGCATGCTTATCTGTTCTCTAAGATGACCCAGAGTAATGACTTATGGTGTTTAAACCTGAGTTTCTGATTCAGTCTGTTGACTTCTCACAGCCCTGAACTAGGAGTGAGGCCAACTGGGATCAAGTCCCAGCTTTCCCTCTTACCAGCTGTGTGACCTTGAGCAAATTTGCTCACCTCTCTGAGTCAGAATTTTCCAAGTGTAAGACAGGAACATCTGCCTCGCAGGATGTTGTGATGATCATGGGATATAACACACACGAATGTTCTCAGAAAAATGTAAAAAGTTAGATAAATGCAAGTTACTATTACAGGCTATTGATCGTCAATATCAAAGAATCTCAGAGTTCCCTCATTTTTGAAAACAATTTATTTTATTGTTTTGACAGAGAGAGAGAGAGACATAGAGAGAGAGAGAGAGAGAGAGAGAGAGAGAGAGAGAGAGAGAAGGGGGAGGGCCCGGAGCAGTCTCCATAGTTGTACGTCATTAGTTTTCAACATGGTTTTGTTCCACACAGGTGGGTGGGGGCCACACAGGCCAGGAACTAGGCTGGGGGCCTCTCACATGGGAAGCACACCCCAGTTCATCATATGGGTTTGCCTAGGCCAGAGCCAGGATTTGATCCTCGGTCCTCTGGGCTTCAGAGCGAGCACTCAACCCACTGAGCCATCCCGGCTTTCCCTACTTTATTGTTTTGACAGAGAGAGAGAGAGACAGAGAGAGTAGGGAGGGCCCAGAGCAATCTTTATAGTTGTATGTCATTAGTTTTCAACATAGTTTCATTCCACACAGGTGGGTGGGGGCCGCGCAGGCCAGGAACTGGGCTGGGGGCCTCTCACATGGGAAGCTCACCCCAGTTCAGCATGTGGGTCCACACAGGCTGGGGCCGGGATTTGATCTCTAGTCCCCGGCGCTGCAAAGTGAGCGGTTAACCCACTGAGCCATCCCGGCTTCCCCAGAATTCCCTCATTTTATAAGTGACACAATAGAAGCTCAGAGAACAAGGTCACCCAGCCAGCATCAAGCATTGTTCAGATAAGCAAGTAGGTCTCATGTCCTCTGTGCCACAGTTGGACTCATGGATCTCAGGTAAAGCCATGTAGGCCAAAATACATGGGCAGCAGAGGAAATATCAGCTGGCCATGGGGTGCAATGGAAATGCTTTACCCTCCCCTCAATAGGGTTTGTGAAAGCAGAGTCCCAACCCCAGAAACAGGGATCATTAACTGGCTCTCCTAAGAGAAGAGGTAGAGAGGGAGGAAGGAGTTGTTGGCACCTTCCCTCCTTAGCATCTCCAGGCTGGGACTCTGGGTAGCACCCACTCAGGGTAGGAGGCTCTGTGGCCCTGGGAAGAAGAGCCCCACCCTTGCTGGTGGCCAAGTCCCCGTCCATGACATGGACTTGGGGGGCATTATGCTGTGCAAGTGAACACCGTTTTTGCAAATTGGTGGGAACTGGCAGCTCTCTCTGTTTAACTAGATCTCCGCAGTGGCACTGAGGCATGTGCTGCATTAAATTAGAGCTGGTAATTTCAGAGGGAAACAGCTTGGAAATGGCATGAAATACAAAAATCTGTTCCTTGAAAAACGACACCGTATGTGCCTGCACTGCTGTAGTTAGGGGCAAGGCTTTTCCTCCCTTCACTACTCATCCAGCCGCCAATGTTAATGTCAGATTTGCAACAGAACCATATACTAATGGAACCCAAATTAGCTCTAAAATTAGACTTTCACAAGAAACTGGAGGGCTAGCTCAAAGCAAGCAGATTTCTCTGTGAGAGACGGGAAGTATGTCAGCAAAGCAGCCACATATTGATATTCTCGAGCCTCAAACAAGATCACTCTTTGCTCTGAGTGAATTGCCCAGGAAGAATTGGGTACAACCTGCTGTCTATCTACCATGTGTCAGGAGCTAGCCGCTCCATCTGCAGTTTTTAAGGAAACCCTTCCCCAAATGAAGAAGCTATTGAGCCTGGAGTGTGGGTGACGAGAGAGAGGGATTCAGTGGGTCAGATCTGGGCTGGGGACTGATCCTGGGAGAGGCAGTGTTCTGGATTTTAGAACATGTTCTATTATCACTGTTTTATCTAACACCTTCAGAGAACCCAGAGACTACAGAAAAACCAGTGATAGAAAATACTCATATGGATGAACAATATTTAGCAGCTGAAATGGATAATTGTGAGCTATCTTCCACCATCCTGAAAAATTATGGACTGAAATTTTTCAAAAGAGCCTCTTATCAGTTGTAACATTTCTGAGATATTAGCAGCATGGTAAACTTCATTAACAGGCCCAGTCCAGCCAAATTTTTGCTGCCCCTGGCTCCTCAATAGCCCCAGGTTGAAATTGGAAAGTCAATGGGTCTGCATTTTGAAAGCCACTTTGATTTTGGAGGATATTCTAGGTGTGTGGACCAAGGCTGAGGGCAGGATGGGTGGCTAGAACCAGTGGAACCTACCCAAGGGAAAAACAAAGGAACTAAAAAACCAAAGTAAAGACACAGCTGGGGAGTAGCAAGCAGATGACATTAGTTTAGGGGTGGTGTGGTTTGAATTAGACAACTTCCCATCAGGAAAAATGAATCCAATTCGATGAATAAGGCGCCTACGTTCCCATCCACTCCCAGAATCAATAATCTCCTGCTTGGCCAAGGAGCACCTCTGAACCTGACATTTAGGACATGTGAATGCAGTCCAGCTTCACAGTCTGAATATGCACCTAGCATTGGTGGTTGAGCACTGGGGTGGTCAGTCTACTAAGTCCTCCTCTCAGCTTCACGGAGCTCAGGCTATTGGGATGATAAGATGGGTACACAGCCAAAATACGAGAGGAGGTGAGAGCTCTGAGGAAGGGCCTAATCTTGAGGCTACAAATGAAGAAGCAATTAATTCTGTGTTGTAGCAGGAGTTCTTTATAGAAAGTGCTTTCTCAGCTAGGCTTGAAAGAATGGGTATATATTATTACAGGCCTTTTAGACTATCAGAGGCCAAAATTCTAAGCCTGCTCATGAAGACAAAAGATGGTGTCATGGGAAAAACTTTGGCTTGGGTTCTTTTTTTTTTTTTAAAGATTTTTATTTTATTGTTTTTGACAAAGAGAGACAGAGAGAAACAGAGAGAAGGGAGAGGGCCCAGAGTAGTCTCCATAGTTGTGCATCATCAGTTTTCTACTTGGATTCATTTCACACAGGTGGGTGGGGGGCCGCACAGGGCAGGATCTGGGCTGGGGGGCAAGAACTGAATTGGGAGCCTCCCTCATGGGAAGTACACCCCAGTTTAGCATTTGGGTCTGCACAGGATGGGCCCAGATTTAATCCTCCGTCCCTGGGGCTGCAAAGCGAGCACTTAACCCACTGAGCCATCCCGGCTTCCCTAGCTTGGGTTCTATTTCTAGCTCAGCATTAAAAATTGCTGTGCCTTCAACTAACTTGTTTAACATTTCTGCATTTAACTTCACTGGCAATGAAACAAGACAGTGTGTATGAATGTGCTTTGTAAAAGATAAAATATACAAATGCTAGTTATTAGAAATTATACATGTGCTGCTTTACAGGGTTGTTATGAGACTTCTTTGCTATTCAAAATAAAGTTAGTACATAAACTTCTAGAATCTTCTGGCCCTAGAAAGAACTGCTGATATAATTAAGGATTATTGAATTATTAACAACTGAAGGAAAAATTGAAGCCCAGACACTCTATATGAGGTTAACTAGAATATAACTGGCAGAAACCTATTTCTTATTAAATAAAAAGAGAACCTTTACAGTGAAACAAATATCAAGTTCTCTAACGATGCTTATAAATCAGTTTTTAAGATAAAGAACTTGCTATTATAATTGCTCATTTTTCCTGGCTCTGCTTGGCAGGACAAATCTCATAAACTCACAACCTTTTATGTTGGTACAAATAAATTCATCTTCTCTGATTCTCTCTATAGTTTAGGATCTACAGTGCAAATGTACCAACACTGGTGAGCATGGATTTGCATTTTGCCCTTTTCTAAATCTGCCAAAAGCAGCATGAGGTTTCAGATAAACCATCTTCATCAGTAAAATAAGCTACTTTTGAAAAAATCCCTCAAACTGAAAAGGAAGATTCCCGATTAACAACACATCACAAAACAACTACATACATAGGAAGCATTTAGTTTGCTAGGGCTGCCATAACAAAGAAACACAGACTGGGGGGCTTAAACAACAGAGATTTATCTTCTCACATTCTGGAGGCTAGAAGTCCAATATCAAAGTGTTGACAAATTTGGTTTAATTCTGTGGCCTCTCTCCTGGACTTGTAGACATCCATCTTCTCCCTGTGTCTTCAAATGCTTTTTTCTGTGTCCAAATTTCCTCTTCTTATAAGGACACCAGTTATATTCGGTTAGGGCCCATCCAAATGACTTCATTTTACCTTAATTATCTCTCTAAAGGTCTTACCTCCAAATACAGGTACATTCTGAGGAAATGGGAGTTAAGACTTCAACATATGGATTTGGAGGTAAGGAAACATGATTCAGCCTATAAGAGGAAGACGTCAGTATCTTATGTAACCTCTGAAAAAACTAAAAGCCCGTAGATAACCCCCACAACACCAGTGGAAGACACCTTTTCCTGCACAAATTGCACGAATCCCCAGGGCTGTGTGTGGCCTATGTAAGGGCACAACTGATACAGTGCAATACTTTCAGTTACAGCAGCCCCATAGGAACGGGTTGTGAGTCTGTCAATGTCAAGGTCAGCTGTGCTGGCATCTTAACAGTGTAGGAACAGTGGGGATGGGAAAAGGAGGGAGGGGAGCCATACAGCTTTTCCAAGAACCATGTTCACTTTCTTTCCCCTGACAATATTTTTTTCAAGATTCATTTTTTTATTATTGTTTTTGACAGAGAGAGAGAGAGAGAGAGAGAGATGCAGTTATATATTATCAGTTTTCAACATGGTTTCATTCCACACAGGTTGGTGTGGGGCTGTGTGGGGCAGGAACTGGGCATATCTAGCCTGGGGGCCTCCCACATGGGAAGCACACCCAGTTCAGCATGTGGGTCCACAGGGGTTAGGGCCGGATTTGATCCTCGAACCCGGGGGCTGCAAGGCAAGTGCTGAACCAGCTGAGCCACCCAGCATTCCCCCTACCCCCCGACAATTTTTTTTCCTAACAAAATTCCTCCTTGTCAGTTAGGAAATCAGGGAGCAGATCCTGAGTCCCTTGAGAGATAATGCCTTTCTCTTACCCGCAAGCCTAATAGACAGTCACCACCATCTGATGGGAAGAAAAAAATGGAAAGCACTGTTTCATTAGCAATAGGCACTTCCCTTTCAGATTTCCAAAGAATTCTGCAAAGAAAAACAAGTGTGTTCAAACACCACTCCACCCCACCCTGCAGATGGGGGTCTGGGCCCCATAGTCCGAAGCTTCCTGGTTTTCCTGTGGGAACAGTGGGTGTACTTTAAGGCATACTCCAGAATACCTGTAATTTTCCACCTGTGTACCACCCTGACAGATAGATACAAGCCTGAACAGGAATGACAAAGGGAATCAGCACAGCTTCCAATCTAATGAAACTGGATTACCTAGAGACACTTGGAACTAAACCAGTCAGAACAATGACCAGAATTATCGAGTGCCTCTTGTGTGCCACGCTTTTACATAGATGATATAATTTAATGCCTTCACTCTGAGGTAGAGATCATCACCTTCATTTTACAGAGGAGGTTAAACAATTTACTTCCCCAAGACCAACAATTATTTAAGTGATAGCGCTGGGGTTCGAACCAAAGCAAGGACAGCTGTTCACAGTACTATGTTCTCTTGTGCCCAGGCTGCTGGAAACAGAATGCCATAGGACCTGGCAGGTCTACCACACCTCAGGACCATGGTCCCTGGAGTCAGCCCCGACTGGGCCTGCTTTTCACATCGACCCAGTGTGGCCTCAGGTGGCCATAAAGAACCCTGCTCAGGAAAACATATAAAAGGCCCTTAACGAAGAGGTCTTGAACTCAAGTATTATTAAGTCATCACATAGTCCATACTAGGTCACTGGGGCAAATACCAGCACCCTGATTCTGGACAGTTGCTGGGATGCCCAGGAGAGCCCCGGTTGGGATAGTGGAGTGCTAATCTGTCAGCCACAGATAAGTCTCAACTTTAGTCCTACAGAGGCTCAACATATTTCCTGTTTTAAATGGGACAGAAAACAATGGTACTGTCCCATTTCAAATGGTACATATAGTCAGCCTCATCTCACTGGGATAGTACTGTTGTTGTTTCCTGTCCTGTTTAAAATGGGATGTCTGGTCAGCCTAGTCCTTCAGGGTGAGGGACAAAGTGAATAGAAGTAGATTTCCAACTGCCCTCTGTGACCTATGGTGCCCCTCTGCTTCCCCATTTACGATGGTGGTGCTTGATTCAGAGCTTTACAATGATTTCTAGCCTGAAACAGCAATTTAATCAAGAGGACAGGAAGTGGAGACCAGTTATAGCTAACACTGTCACTGTTTTCTCTTGGACAAATTGTTCCCCCGTAACATGCTTTGCTTCTCTGGCTGCCAAACCGGGCCAATAATGCTGACCACCTCTTTCACCGAGGAGAAAGAAGAAAGAATTTACATCTAGCAAAGCTTGGAGCCCCTGGAGAAAAATATTAGATAAATACTGTACCCTTCAAATGGAAGCTTGGCTTGTTTTAACTTTCATTGCCAACAGCATCTCAAAAGTACACAGCATTTCAAATGTGTCCTGTAGAGCCTTTTTTTATTTCCTGCGTGCTTTGAGAAAGAAGGTACTAATGTGTTTTAGAAAACTATGTATTTTCTCTTTTGAAATTTGAAATGTCTGGATAGGTAAGGGAAAATCAGATTAAGAAAACAACTTAGTCGCTAATTCCTACTCACATACACAGACCATCCTTCCTGGCAGGCGTCAATCAAAAGTTTATAGAAACACTGTCAATCTAGGGCAGGGATGGGCAAACTGTGGCCTGCTACAGGTTTTTTTGCGGCCCGCCAAGACATCAGATTTTTATGATACAATTTATATCTTTTCTGAAATGCAAAGTTAACTAATAAATGCAATCATTTTAAAAGGTGTGGCCCTCTACTAACCTTCGTTTCCTCTTATCCTCACGGAGAACAAGTATTTATTTTTCCTTTTTCTCAGTTGAAACTAGTTTCTTCCCCAAAGTCCTTTCTAAGCAGCTATTGCTCTTCCCTGACTTGAATAGGCCATTGACTATATGAGGTCCTCAGGAGCACTTTTAAGGCCTGTCTTTGTTAGGGTTCCCTTTGCCTCAGAGGCCCTCTAGGGGCCTGCCTCCCAGTCACAGGTGAGCAGCCCAGAATGGGTTTCAGGAAGACTCACATCATAGCCATACGCCAGTGTGGGTCAGAGGGTGGGACAGTGAGCTTGCCTGAGGCCGACCCTGTCCCCAGCATGTAGGTGCCTGCTACAAAGCTAACTGGTAACTAAGGTGAGACCTGCTAATGAGATAAAGGAGTCTCCTTGAACCAGATACCTCTTAGGCATCTCCAGAAACTCTTTGGCCTTCCCAAAGGCCACATGTTTCAGCCTCAGTCTTTGCTGCAGTGACCAATTCTGTGGGGGCCTGACCCTCAGCTCCAGGCTATGGCATTCACCTTCCCTCACAGGGTTTCCCTGTTGATCCTGACATATATATTGCCTCATGGTCCGCCTGGTGTTTATGCATGTGCAACATGGAGGAATGGAAGAATTCACACCCCATGGGCCAAGTCTCCAATAGGAGATGGGAGCCCACAGATACATTCTTCTCTCTTCCTCCTCCAGACTCAGAAGAAATGCTGAATATGGTTGTTATATGGCCTCTCAGAAGAAGGTCTCATGAAATAAGCAGTTGTAGTTTATACAAGTTGTGGCCAGCTTGAAAATAGGCCCTTCTCTTGGCTTGCCTTCGGTCACACTCCCCTTTTCCCTTATTTCTGCTCCTTAGGATCGCACTCCTAATAAAGCAGTTACATTTAAGCATTTACTTCACGCTCTGCTTTCTGAGGAAGCCAGAGTAGCTCGTCCTTCAAAAGGAGGCGAGGGTTTTAAAGGCAGCATCTTGAAGAAGGAGCTGGTAAGACTCAAATCAATGATAGAAAAATGGACAATGGTTGAAGGAGGGTGATGCCAGTCCGGAGTTTCAATGAGACGAGTGTGTGTTAGGGTAAGAAGGTAAAAAGCTTTCCCAGACACAATTCCAACGTGTGTGTGGAGGCTCCACCCCCTCACCCACAATCACTTCTTGGACACAGGAAAGCATCTGAAATTTCAACTCAGTTCTGACACTGTCTACCCAGATATAGCATCAAATTTCATGAGTTGAGGGTTTAATCCTACAAGATTGCTCCCCCACCCCCACCCCCCCACTTCAGACGCCAGTCTCAAGTCTAGGTTACCTGTGCTTCTGACCCATTGGCTACTAATCAGAGGTTCCCACGACCCCCTCCTTGGGTTTGATTAATTTGCTGGAATAGCTCACAGACTCAGGAAACCTATTTATTTACTGGATTACTGATGTATTACAAAGGACATTAAAGAATACAAATCAATAGCCAGATGAAGAGATTCACAGTGTAAGTTTCCAAACAAAGGAGCTTCTGTCCTCTTGGAGCTTAGAGAACCATTCTGGTTCCCCAGTGTGGAAGTTCTGGGGATGGGGTGTTGGGGTGGGGGACAGGGAGCCATCCTCCTGGGTTTTTAAGGAACCATTACATTGTCATGATTGATTAGGTGATTGGCCATTGACTAAATCTCCAGCCTCTCTTCCTGGAGGTCAGGCGATGGGACTGAAGGTTCCAAATTTCTAATCTCAGGGTTGGTTCTCCTGGTAACCAGCACCCACCCATGGGAGTGGGGCAAAATTTACCTCATTAACGTAACAAAGACACCTTGACCACTCTCAATTTAGGAAATTCCGAGAATTTGGGGAGCTCTGTGCCTGAAACAGGGACTAAGACCAAATATGTATTTACTATAAATCACAATGTCACAGAAGGGAATAACGTTCTCTTTTGCTGCCTTATCACCTCATGCCAACTAATCTCCTCTTCTGTCTGCCCTTGCCTTGACCCAAGCTTCTCTCTGCCTGGCTGTGCTATGACGTGCTTTTTTTCCACTTGCACATTCTGCTTCCCAAGGTGTTTCATCCCAGAGAAACACCTGCTCCCTCTGAAGGAGGTTGCCTGAATTATAAATGAGCCTCTAACAGAGAAACATGTGCTGAAGAGAGGGAAAGGAGAAAAACAGGTAAATAAGTGGGTCAGAATGTTTCTCCGAGCATCTCAAGATGATGCAAACTTCACTTTCCCCTAGGCACCTGGTTTGAACCCTGAAACCCTCAGCCATGGTCTGCAATCATCTTGATTAGCACTTTCTTCACATGGTCTGGCTTCTCCACTTCTGTTCTCATCTTCTTTGCTCAAGTGTGCCCTCTTTCTCCCCTGTTTCTACATGTTCAAATTCTATGTGTTCTTCATTACTTAGAACAAAATGCTAGCCCCTCCAGGAAACCTTCCTAGATTCTACAGCTGGGCTTGTTCTCTCAGTCCTCAACTCTTTTTCTTCTTAACTTTCTTACCTTTGAGTTTAAGCATCTGTTTGTGGGACTCTGGCTGATTCCACTCTATGAGTTGGTCAGGAAATAATGAGGAAAGTCAGGAAAGAAGGAGACCTGGGCCCAGACAAGTGTCTCCTGAGTCCAGGATACACAGGGTCAGTGGCCAATTTTCTTTGTGTTCTCTTTTATGTACACTTCCGGTCTTGCTAATGACAAGTGGCAGCAGAGAATCTCAAATCTGCTGTTCTCAGGTGAGGCATTGCCTGAGGTCATTCTCTCACTGCTTCCCTTCGCATTGCTTGCTGAAAAGCCTGTGTATATCCAAAGCCCATTACTGACCCCAGTGTATGGACTTTGCAGAAAAAAAATTGCATAAGGACATGACAGATGCTATGACTAAGTCCCAAATGGCCAGTCAGTGGGGAAAGAGGCTGTGCTGGGGGCTGGGAATACCCCAAACCTTGCTTTCTTCTTGGTCCTTCTCCCTAGTTAATGCTTTTAACTTTTTACCTATTGTTCCCTTTGAGTCTGGTCTCCTTTCTTTTAACACTCTGAGTTTTAAGTTCATGGGGGACTCTATCTATTGTCTTGCACATTTAGATAATGCCCTTTTGCACATAGGGAGCCCTCCAATATATGTATTGAGTAAAGATGGACCATTTTCTTAAACCAAACCGATTGAAAAGTTAGGAGTCGTGGGTGAGGCATATTGGGGCTGAATCCTCTGCTTGATGTGGCCTAGGCATTCTGTGAAGTTGCCTACTCCCCCCTCCCCAGCATAGAACAAGGTGAACAATCACTATCTGTTTCATAGTTGGGGAACCTGAGGCCCAGGAAGTCCAGTGACTTCCTGAGAGTCCTGGGAATAAGAGCTGGGGAAACCCAAACAAGCCCTAGGCCTTGGGCTCCTGGTGCAACACTTCTCCCTCCTGTGCAGCCAGCCTTCTTCTCAGGCCACTGGGCTCCAAGTTAATTAGGCAGCAAAGAAATCTTTGGAGGAAGCTGAAAATGAGAGGAAATACCCTGGGGGGAGTGTGGGGAGAGCAAACCAGAATAGCATGTTTTAATTGATCTTTGATTGTCCAAACAACTGCCAGCTCCCAGGGCAAGCAGCTGCTATTTCTGAGTCAGCACCCTTGGGTGAGACTGGGCCTGTCCAAAGTTCAGGCATTTCTGGCTTTTTCCCCCTCAAGCCCTTTGTGTGGGAAGTGGGTCTGTGCAAAGCAAAAGGTTTCATCTGCTTTCTTAATTAGCCAAGGAGCTTGGAGCCTGGAGTCCTGGGAATACTGTCCAGGGTCATGTACAGCTTCCCCCCACCCTTCCACCCAGTTTACCTTGGAAGTCCCAAGAGACCCAAGTCTGCTGCTGAAGGTAGACACAGCTCTGAAGATGCTGCAAGATGCTTTGGAAACACAAAACACTTTGTGAAGAAGTTTGAAACCTCCCATGCTACTTACCAACTTTTTTATCATTAGCAGTTATTCAGGGTCACGCAAGGTGCCTATCCCCAGCCTTAACCTGGAGAAAGAGAAGGCTTCCAATGGAAAGAAAAAAGCATTCTCCAATCTCATTAGAGGCCTTGGGATAGGGAGGACTCTGGATTTGGAGACCCTCTTGCCATCTAGCCAATGGCTGGCTTGCATCCCCACAAAGATGTTTAACATGCATCTGCATCTCAAATCTGATAGAACTTTTTATTTCCTCCCTCTCCCCCTCAATATGTGCCTCTCCTGATCTTCCTCATTTCAATAAATGTCTTCAATGTCTACCCTAAAATAAATAATCTTAGCTTAAACTCAAAGTCGAGATCCATTCTCCATTCCTCTCTCACATCTCCACAAGTTCTTTTGTTTCTATCATCACAAGATATCTAGAATCTGTTCATTTCATCTCCATTGTTACCATTCTCTTCCAAGCCATCATCAACCATTCAAACAACACACTTAGGTCTGTCCACAGCCACCCTGATGCCATGACAATCCCTTTTCCCATGCATTATCCCAAGACCCTACATGGTCAGGTTCCAGCCCACCTCACCCACAACGTGTTTTTCCTTCTTCAGGTAAGAACAAAAGTGTCACATGACCCTGTTTTATCCCCTCAGGACCTGAATCTGCCATTTTCATATTTTTTCATCCACATTTATTGTCATGCCTCCTTTGTCAAAATGTAAGTTCTATGAGGGCACGCCGCTTGTACTATTCTCTGCTAAATTCCCACTATGCCAATGTATTAGTTTCCTGCACTGCCACAACAAAGTATTATACCACAAAGTAAGTGGCTTAAAACAACAGAAATTTATTCTCTGACTGTTCTGGAGGCTGGACACCCAAACCAAAGTCGTGGTAGGGCAATGCTCCCTCCAGAGCCTCGAAGGGAAGATCCCTCTTTGTCTCTTCTAGCTTCCAGTAGCCCCAGGCCTTCCTTGGCTGTGGCAGCATAATTCCAACCTCTGTCTCCATTTTCACGTGGTAGTCTTCCCTCTGTGTGTCCTTGTTTGTGTCTGTGTCTCCTTTCCTTATAAGGACATGTGTCATACTCGTGTAGGGCAAGCCTACTGTAAAATGGAGTATGAGAGGGCTCACCCTACTCCAGCATAACCTCATCTTAATTAGATTATATTTGCAAAGACCCTGTTTCCAAATCACATACCAGGGGCTAGACCTTTGGCATATCTTTTTGTTGTTGTCAGGGGCAGGGGCACAGTTCAACTTACAATATGCTGGCATCGTAGATGTTCAAAAAATACTTTGGAAATGGATGAATATTTGCAACTGGAGTCAGGACACTACAGTGAGCTGACTGACAGAACAGCACATGCCAGGGCCTCAGGGCTGAACCTGCGAGTAGAAGAAAGCCTATAACCATATCCAGCCAAAGCAACTCACTGAAAAAGAACATTCAGATAAATCAGTCATTTGGTATTACACAATTTTTTTAAGTCTCAAAACCGAATTTAAATTTTTTTCCACTGATTTCAGTAAGCTGGCCAAGAAGGCAGCCTGCAGTCTCTAAATACCTCACGTATATCCAGTCTTTGGCTGGATGGGCAGAAGCACTGAAGGAAGAGGTGGCTTGTCTGCGAAATGGCAGGGCTGGGATTGAGGCCCAGGCCAGTCAGACTGCTTGGCTGGCACCCCTGAAGGCAGCTACTGTGTTGGTTTTGCAGGAGCTGGTCAAGATCCATCAGACCCAGTATTTTTGTGTGGAGCTGCATGATAAGCATTTGAGAATAGGATGAGGACAAGATGAGAGGAACTTGGGTTAGCTTTACAAGAGAGGACTTGGGTATTCACATATGAGACTGATTCTGTACCTCAGTTACATTTTAAAAAGTGTCCACTTTTGGGTAATGCCTTCTGAGATCATAGCTTCATAGTATTATATTTTAGAGATGGAAGAATTATGTTAAGTTCTGGGAAGAGCTCTTGTCCTCAAAAAAGGATGAAACCTCAGGAGTGGGATTAAGCCCCAAATGTCTCTAAGACAAAGCAGAATATCCTACGAGTGTCACCAAAGTTTCCAGAAGTGAGATTGTGAGTTTCTCTAACTATGACCCTAAAAGAAAGTTTTGTGGGGGAGGGGAGAGCCTTTTGACTGAGGTCTGGAGAGAAAAAAATGCAAGTTTCACAGGCAGAAATGCATTCTGAGAAGAGGGAGGGGCTTGCGTAAAGGAAACTAGAAAGAACGGTGTGTTAGTAATATGGGGAACAGTGGTGGACATGACCAAAAAGTGAGTTGGGACAGTCAGTTCATGCTTCACGAGGACACTTCAATGGCAACACCACTGGCTTGGGGTTCCCGCCCTAGCTCAGGTATGATTTCCTGAGAGACCTCCCCCAGGACTGCCGGGCCTGTTTCCTCATCTATCAATAAGAGGGTTTTCCAGAGATGCTGGGTGAGGCTTTAAGTTCTACAAAGCTTCTGCTTTTATAGGCTTTCATGTTGAGCTGCCTGGGGAGATTTTATTTTAAGAATGGCTTCTGCGCTTTAAAAATGTTTAAAAGCCACTGGTCTCCGTAAATGAGTTCATTCCAACAATATAATTCTATTTCTTTCTGCTGCAGGCTTGAGAGTGTCTCTGATTTGTTATTCAAATGAAGCATGACTCATTTAGGATTTACCAGGTCCCTCTGAATTGTCTATGACTGTATTAAGTCATTTGACCTGTTTCTAGTGGAAAATCCATTTTTATTTATATCCTTAGGAGAAAGAGCCTGGTGAGGCTAAAAGAGTCTTAGGAAGCAAGTCAGCAGGTCTGGCAGGCTCCATGCTGTAATAACAAATATCATTCATAAATAAGTATAAATAAAAGAATGAATATTTGTTGAATAAATACTATGAAGATAACTGGCAACACTATCTTGAGCAAGTCTCCTTGCCTCTCTGACACGTGCTTTTCTCGTGTCTAAAACGCCTGCCTGGCCTGCCTCAGAGCATTTTTATAAAGATCAAATGAGAAAACACACTTGAAAGCTTTTACAAACTGTAAAATGCTCCACAGAAATAATGTACCGGGTGGTGCTGGGGGAGTCAGGGCTTGAGAGAGCTGCTCTCCTGGGTGACGGTAGAGGTGTGGTTTGACTCTTAGACCTCAAAAAGCGATGAATTGGGGGTGCCTGGATAGCTCAACGGGTTGCGCACTTGCCTTGCAACCGTGAGGTCCGGGGATCGAGTCCCAGCCCTGGCCTGTGCAGGACTGCACGCTGAACTGTGGCACACAACTGGTGACTGCCAGGATGGCTGCAAGGCCCCCAGTTCAGATCTGCCCTGTGCGGCTCCATATCCATGTGTATCCATGTGGAATGAAACTGTCAAAAAACTGGTGATGTGCAGCTGTGGAGACAGCTCTCACACACACACTCACCCCTTCTCTGAAAACAATAAAAATAGACCTTAAAAAAAAAAAAAAAAGTGACGGCTTTTCTCTGACAAGCCTTTCTCAGCGTGGTTGTATAAAAGAATAAGCAAAAATAAATGAAAAATAAATACATGTTATGTGCTGCCCATTTTAGAAGTTTCACCTCACTCTAAGGCCCAGCTGCACTTTACAACCACAAGGTAACTGAAACTAACACTTGTCATGAAAACAGGTAGAGAAGCCTAGAGGAAGGATCCTTGGCCAAGGCCATCAATGCCTGGGGAAGACAGAGGTAAAAGGTTTTGTCTGGCTTCCAAAGATCTTTATCAGTCCTTTGCATTATTTGTGAGATCAAGATGGTACTTCTGAAGTTATCTTTGAGTTGCTAATGAAAGCCACATTATTAGGCAAATGAATGAATAAGCACGATTTCTGTGTCAGTTTAAGGAAGCACTGATACTTCCATTGACTTATTCACTGACAATTCATCTATTTACCAGAACTCACCAATGGCATCTGTCCCTCTTTAACCCAAACCACCATCCCCACAAGTTTCTTTGACCCAGCACTGCTGGAGCGATTTCTCAGATGATTCAAATATGCTAGTCTTCTCAATCAAGGGGTTGAAACATCAAGAGATTGCAGTCCTGCTGTGGCTGTCAAAACAGAAGGCCAGAAAGAACGCCTTCACCCAGACACACTCTATAGCTCCCCACCTTGTGGAACCTACATTTCTTGGCCTGGCTGAAGGGCTCTCTAGTCTGGCTCCATTTGGGATGTAATAAGGTCTACTGGGCAAAGTCCTGAGCTGGGGAGAAGAGACAGACCTCAATTCTTGTCTGCCTCTGCTCCTGATAGCAATGAGCTATAGAGTGTCCCTTTGGCTCTCTGTGCCTCAGTTTCCCCGCTGGTTCAAGAAGGAGGTTGAACTATTCCCGCTGTGAAGCTCCATTAATTCTCAGGAATGGGGAGCTAACTCTGCAGTAAGAAGGAAGCTGAGAAGACAGAACACCTGCTTTTAACAGGCTGGCATGTTCTGAGTAAGGTTTCCTTTGAGAAGGATTCCGCTACTAAAAAAAAAAAAAAAAAAAAAAAATGCTTGAGAAACACTGGTCTTCACCTCGTGATTCTCAGGCTGTCCCAACAACTTTCCCTTCCCTCTGTCCCTGCAAGAAGCCCTATGTATTCTTGCTGCAGTGACTTTATTCAAAACCTCCATCCCAATGTGTGATGCTTGGGCTCTAATTATAGCCTCACCATCTCCAAGAAGCCAACTTGCCTGCAAAGCTCTGAGTTTCTTCTGAACAAGCTACTGAATATATGTGAGCTGTGCCTGCCTAGGAGTGTCCTGTGCTGAGTGTCTCAATGGGCCTCACTTTCCCAACGAGATCTTAGGACTCCTGGGGATAGGGGCCATGCTCCGGGTCCAGCACCTATTCTGGGACATAAGGAATACCCAGTAAGTGTCTGTGGTTGTTGCAAAAGGTGACATCTGCAGGGCCCTGAGGTTGAAGGCTGCTTAGAAAAGAGCCACTCCCAACTCTGGGCTCCTTCCCACCCCTAAAGTGGGGGCAGTGAAAGGACATAGACAAGGTTCCAGGGCTGGCAGAAACTGGAGCAAGTCTGAGACAAGGCAGAGCCATCTAGACTGGCTCACTCCCTTAATACCTTCCCACTCCCACCTCCACTCCTGATGTGCTTTGGCTGCTGCCACCCTATAAACAGACTGCAGCAGCACTCTACTTCCTGAGGGACTTGCTCCAACTCCCTCTCCTCCGCTCGGTTCTGAGCCTTCCTCGCCCTCCTGTACAAACACCAACCCTGCCTCTAATCTCTGTCTGCCCCCGACAGTGGGCGAGCTTAAGCAGGTCCCCTCTGCTTTCTGGACCTCAGTTTCCTAGGTTCTACCTCACCGACTTTTCCAGAACTCTGCAACCCCTTGTGCAAATGCCTTGCTAGGCTCCATCCCGTCTGCATCTGAGGGCCTCACTCTAGGCTCTCCTTCAGCTCCAGCCCTGGGTCCTGCCCGGCCACAGACTCCAGCCTAAGTTGATACCCAAGGCCTACCCACTCCGGTGGGCAAGTTGGGATAAGGTAGTCTTGGCTCTTCTATTGTTTACAGCAGGGGTTCCCAACCTTTTTATACCCTAGGGTGCATTCTAAAATATCAGTAGGGCGGCGGGCACCAGCTATTTCTAAGGATATTTATTATTGAACAAGAATAAAAAATAAACAAAAATAATTTAAAAATAATAAATTTATTGTACAAATTATATACACACAAAGAAACATATATACAAAACGTAATACAAAGTAAATAAAAAACACATGTAATAAAATCATTTAAAAAAACATAAAAGAAAACATAAAAAAAACAATCTGTCAGTGTGATCTTTGGCATTGCATTTCATTGGCCAGTGCCTCGTAATTAGGAGAGTATGAGGACAACCCTGTTAGCAACCAATTATTAAGATGCTCATCAGTAAGTCGAGATCTATAACGTGATTTTATTAAATTCATGTTTGAAAACAAAGATTCGCATAAATACATTGACCCGAAAAACGATTTGATTTTATATGCCGCTTTTTTTAAAAATGGGAACCTTTCTTTGTCGACTATGTTCCATAAGTCCTCTGATATTAAGGACTTTAGCAAAATATCGTTCTTAAGGTTCAAAATTTCTAACTAGTTCTTCTGCTTTCCCCTGAACAAGGTCTGCAATACATGCGGCTAGTTCTATTCCATTTATTTGGCAGGTAAAAGGATTGATACAGAAGGAGACAATTGGCTCGATATTTGTAAACTGCAGAAATCTCTCTTCAAACTGTTTTTGAAGCACTTGCAGGGTCTCAATCAATAATGACACATTTAATTCATTGTTACCTAGCATTTTCCTCATATATGGGAAGTGCACGAGAGACTTGATATGCAGATGTGATATCAACAAAGTCAATT
>PVKE010008396.1:0-47832 GCA_004027555.1 Craseonycteris thonglongyai | reverse complement strand
GCTGGGGGGATTGCTGCCCCGGCTGGGGGGATAGCTGCCCCGGCTGGGGGGATAGCTGCCCCCGCTGGGGGGATTGCTGCCCCGGCTGGGGGGATAGCTGCCCCCGCTGGGGGGATAGCTGCCCCCGCTGGGGGGATAGCTGCCCCGGCTGGAGGGATAGCTGCCCCGGCTGGGGGGATAGCTGCCCCGGCTGGGGGGATAGCTGCCCCGGCTGGAGGGATAGCTGCCCCGGCTGGGGGGATAGCTGCCCCGGCTGGGGGGATAGCTGCCCCGGCTGGGGGGATAGCTGCCCCGGCTGGGGGGATAGCTGCCCCGGCTGGAGGGCTGATGCTCAGCTCAGGCAGGTGGTGTGTTCACACTGGAAGAAACGCGACAGTGATCTGAGTTTGTGGCTGAGGGCGCGTAGAGGGAGGTCCCTTCTAAGAGCTTGCTTCTCATATCTCAGCCATCTACCTTTGAATCTTTAAATAGCTAAGTCATTCATTCTTGAATTCAAAAAAGTACATAACACATTCCTATTCTGTCAGGCACTGTTCTAGGCACTAGAGATCCAGGGGTGAACAAAAGGAGCCACGTTTTCCATTCTTAGAAAACCGATATTTTAATAGGGAAGATAGAAATAAATCAGTTCAGCAAATAAACACATAATACAATGTGAGGTAGTGACAAGTGTCATAAGGAAAACGAAGTGTAGTAAGGCGTTAGAGAGTGACAGAAATGCTATTAACAGAGTGTCAGGAGAGGTCTCTGAGGAAATGACAACAGAGACGTGGATGTTCAGACAAGGAACAGGCTGGGGAACCATCAGGGGAAGAATGTCTAGGAGAGAGAACAGGAAGTGCAAGACCCTGAGACAGCCATGACAATGGCACATTTGTAGAACAACAGTAGGAAGCCAATGTGCTTGGAGTATAAGGATCAAGAACAGTATGACAAGAAATAAGGGGAAGCCGGGATGGCTCAGTGGGTTAAGTGCTCACTTTGCAGTGCCAGGGACTCAGGATCTAATCCCGGCCCCTACCCTTGTGGACCCATATGCTGAACTGGGGAGTACCCCCAGTTCAGTTCTCTCTCTGTCTCTGTCTCTGTCTCTGTATCTCTCTCTCTCTCTGTCAAAAAAAATAAAAATAAAGTTAAAAAAAAGAAATAACATCAGAGAGCTGTCATGGATCATGGTAAGGACTTTGGATTTTACAGCAGACTGTCATTAACCAGAACTCAAGCAACTGGCAAAATCTCAAGCAACCGGCAAGAAAATTTTGCTGGTTGCTTGAGAGTGCCGATTGTTTTAGTACGGTTAATGGAGAGTCTACTTACATTTATCCGCATCTACCAATCCCCGTGAGTGCCAGTTAAACGGAGAGTCTTCTGTATTTTAATTATGATTGGAAGCTAGAGGAACATTTAGAGGAGGAAATACATGGTGAGATTTGTATTTAAATGATCTCCATGACTACAGAGATTGTAAGGAGCAAGAAGTGACGGTGGCCCAGGGTAGGTGACAGTGGTCAAGGTGGAGAGAGGTAATGGGATTCAGAATATTTTTAAAGAAAGAATTATAACATTTGCTGGCAGTTTGGCTGTAGGATATGTGAGAAAGAGAGAAAAAATTGAGAATGACCCCCACTTTTTTTGACTAACAGCAAATACAGTCTTCTCCTGAGATGGTGCACCCTAGGGCAAGGTGACCAGATTTTAACATTGGTAAAGTGGGACACCATTGACCGGGGGGCAAGGGGGTTCTTGATTAAAAATGTGGTCTATCTCCCGCCGTTCCCTAGCTTGTCGTGCATTCTTTCCAAAAATCGGGACTTTTTTAAAACGCCGCGGGACGCAGGACAAATTGTTAAAAATCAGGACTGTCCCACCAAAAGCGGGACACTGGTCACCCTACCCTAGGGCAAGAGCAGGTGGGGGAGGGGAATGGAGTCAGGCGTTCTGTTTGGACACGATAGGACTGAGATCCTTGTTAGACAATGAAATGAAGATGTCAAGTCAGCTGTTGAATCGAAGTTGGAGGTTTAGAGAAGAGGCTGGGATAGGGATTTGAGTTTGGGAATTATCAGTGTATTGGTGGCTTTAAAACACAGGGCCTGGAGTACATCACACAGGGCATGAGAAGAGATGAAAGAGGTCTGAGGACTGAGCCATGGGTATTCCAAGGCTCAGAAGTTCTGTGAATACGACCCTAGCTTCCCGTTGTATTTAAAATAAAATCCAAAGTCCTTATTGTGATCCATGATAGTTCCCCAAAGTCGTTTCTTGTCATTTCTATGCTGATCCTTATACTCCAAACAGATGATCTTCCTACTGTTTTACAAATGTGCCATTGTCATGGCTGCCCCAGGGCCTTGCACTTCCTGTTCTGTCTCCTAGACGCTCTACCCTGATGGTTCCCCAGCCGTCTCCTTGTCTGAACATCCATGTCTCTGGCTGGAAAGAAGTAGCCAGAAGTGTAGGAGGAAATGTAGGAGAGGGCAGTTTCCAGGAGGAAATGCTTTCCTGTGTCAAATGCTGTCAGAATAGGATAAAAACTGAGACATGATCACTGGGTTTGACACCTAGACAAGGGTGTTTTCAGGGAATGGTGAGGAATAAAGCCAGCTCAAAAAGGAGCTAAGGGACAGTTTCTCCTTGATGATGGTGATATATATATATATATATATATATATTTAAGATTTATTTTATTGTTTTTGACAGAGACAGAGAGAGAGAGACAGAGGGAAGGAGGAGGGCCCAGAGCAGTCTCTATAGTTGTGCATCATCAGTCTTCAACATGGTTTTGTTCCACACAGGTGGGCAGGGGTTACACAGGGCAGAAACTAGGCTGGGGACCTCCTGCATGTGAGGCACGCCCCCTCGAGCTGGGGGCCGAACCGGGGGGCGAGAACTGAACTGGAGGGGCCTCCCGGATGGGAAGCACATCCCAGTTCAGCATATGGGTCCACAAGGGCTGGGGCCAGGATTTGATCCTCAGTCCCCGGGGCTGCAAAGAGAGTGCTTAACCCGCTAAGCCATCCCAGCTTCCCAACGGTGATATTTTTAGTGGGTTGTTGGAGAGGGATTTTATTTTTAAAATCTTTCTTTCTGTAGTTTTAGGGGTTCAGGCTGAATAATGGTCACCCAAAGAGATCAAGTCTTAATCCCTAAAGCTCATAAATATTACCTTAGTTGGAAAAAGAATGAATACTATCTTGTATGGTAACAGATGTGATTACAGCAAGTATCTTGTAATGAAGAGATGATCTGGGGTCCTGCAGGTGGGTCTTTGTAAGAGAGCGGCAAAGGGAGATGACGAACACATAGAAGGCCTTATAAAGAGGCAGTGGCGAATGCAGTGATGTGGCCCAAGCCTGGGGATGTCACACTGGCAGCCACCTTACCCCGGAAGAGGACAGGATCAGACCCCTGAGAGTCCCCAGAGGAACTGCAGCTCTGCTGACCGGTTCCTTTGGGCCCAGTAATACCGGTTTTGGCCTTCTGGTCTTCTATAAGAGAATAAAGTGCTGTTATTTTAAGCCACCAAGTTTGTGGTAATGTTTTACAGCTGCCATAGCAAACTAATACAAGGCAAGCAAGGCTCAACAAGGACTGGGTTGACCAGATGTACTGTTTTAAATGGGACAGAAAACAACGGCACTGTCTCGTTTCATGTGGTATGTGTGATCAGCCTGGTCTCACGGAGCTAAATTCAAGGTGTCAGTAGGGTGACCAGACGTGTCATTTTTAACAGGACAGTACCATTGTTTTCTGTCCCATCTAAAACGGGATGTCTGGTCAGCCTAAACAAGGCCAACTAAACCAAGACAAAGACTATCAGTATATTTAGATCACTGATAAATAAAATGTAGTACTGACAAATGCGCAAGGATTGCACAGATCACAGGAAACACTAATAAGAACTTCTGTTGGGGATGAGGGAGAGGCAGAGAGAGGAAGGCTGGCGTAGCTGTTGACGCTGGGCCATGGTACCTTGCAGGATTAGCATCTTACCCCAGTGTGAAGACAGACCTCCCAATCCCATCCAAACTGGATTTGTTTATGCGTTAAGTGAACTTTGCTGAAACTGGGCTTTTCTTCCTCTGGGTCTAAATTCAAGCCTGGAAACAATCCCTTGGTTTAGATTAGGTGGTTTCCCAATGCGCTTTCTTTTTGTTCAAAGTTGACTTTGACTAGCCAGCAAGTCCCAATTATCTGCCCAATTTGTTTACATGTGGACTTGCCCGATTGGACATAGCAGGCGTGTCTGCCTCCATACGTCCCGTTTACTGTGACTACTGCAATCTCTCCTCGTGTGCTGGCTTCTCAGTGTATTTAGAGAGGCAGGCTGGGGCAGTGGATGGAGACAGGGCTTAGAGTTGGGACCCTGCAGAGCACAGTGGCTCAGAGAACAGGCTCTGCTTCTTAAGTTCTAAGCCCTGGAAGAAACTAATAAAAACCTTTCCTTAGCAAAATGCACGTAAAGAAAACGTACACACAGTTTCTTGACTTCCCCTGACATTTGGTACATGGGCCCCACATGAAGAATTTCTGGAATTGTTACGGTTTCACCATATTGATATATAGTTAATTGGATGTAGGTCGCTTACAGGCTGCTTGATCATGAAGCTTCAGCGTGTGGGGGTAATTGACCTACTCTTGCCATTCTGGGAAAACCTAGGAGGAGCTGTTCTCAAGCAGAGGTTCCACTCAAGAATTAGGAAAAGTTGGCCATTTATCTGTAATCCTTGAAGCAGGAAGAGATTTTTCTCTGATAGAGATGTCTTTGAAATTCTGAAGTGGCAGTGTGGGGACAGCAGGCTCACTCCATCCTGTGACTGGCTGATTTCCTATGGCTTAGCAGTCTTCCTGAGTTCAGCCTTTTCTTTCATCTATTAACTGAGCAAGAACTGCCCTCTGTGTGTAACTTCATTAGGAGTCCATGCAGGTTAAGTGAGATGACATCCATGAAAATCTTTGAATTGTCCTTATTCCACACTCCCAACAATCCACACTTTTGTCTCCAAGTGAACATTCTCCTGCCCCCTAGCAGTTTGCTAAGCCACCTTCTCTGCTCAACATCAGTCATGATAACACCAGTAAAGGCAAATGGATTTTTAAAGTAGCTGTAATAAAATGCTGGGAAGATAAATGTTTTGCAGAGAAGTTCCAAGCAAACAAGATCCTTACCAAAACCCAAGTAAAATGGTTATTTTCAGTTCAGTTAAGGTGACTGATGGTGCTATCTAGTCTCTATCAAATCATTCAACATCTCCTAAATTCAGCAGATGCTAGTGAAGCACCAAAGTGTTAGTGCTTAGAACACTGACTTCAGAAACTGACTTCCTGACTTCATATCCTAGCTCTGCCACTTCTTAGATTGTGTGACTTAAATTGCTCATTTTGTCAAATGGGGCTAATCTCATATAGGGCTTTTGGGAGGTCTTAAGTGAGTTTATACATGTTAAGTGCTAGGACCACTGTCTGGCATCTTATGTGTTAAATACACATTAGTTATTAATCTCTTTAAACCACATTTTGTGCTAAGCGAGTAGTTCTTGAACCTTAGCCTATTAGGAAAGATAGACTAATCAGTTAATCTCACAAACAAATGTAAAATTATAAAAGTGACAGATATCAAGGAATGACCTAGTTGGGGCTCAGGAGAAACTTAGCTGAGAAAAGGAAGAGAGTTATTCAGGTGGAGAAGCGGGGGAGGAGACAACATGTACAAAGGTCCTGTGGTGGAGGGAGCTTGGGGGTATTAAAGAAGAACTGTAAGAAGGCCAAGCCGCCAAAACAGAACAAGGAATTGAAATAAGGCTAGAATGTTGAGTAGGGGAAAGCCCATATGAGACCTTGCATGCTGTCAGTCAGTGATTTTGTCCATATCTTAAGAGCAAGAAGCAGCTATTGAAAGGTTTTAAGAAGGATGGTGGTTATAATGTGAAGATTAGACTGGAAAGGGGGAAAAGCAGAAGCAGGGAGATAAGTTAGGAGGCCATTGTAACCAGATAAGAGATCAGACTTGTAGAAAGGCGAAGGGTAGAAGCAACAGTGGAAATAGAATTAGATATCAAAGTTAATGGAACGTGGTGACCCGGAAGAAGAGGGAAGTATCACTGGTCCCTGTTAGGATTTCTGGCTTGTATCCTGGAATGGATGCTGACGCTGTTTGCAGTGTTTCCCAAGTGGGAGGAATTGGCGGGCACACAGTTTAGTAGAATTGGAGTACAAAGGAGGCTTCAAGCTGTATTTCTTGAGCTGTCTATAGAGTACATGGTTTTGATGTTATTCTCTATAACTTTTTGAATGTCAGCAAAATTTATGTCTAGTAAACAAATTCTGAAATTAAAGAGGAAAAAAAAAAGAGAAAGAGGACAGGGACTGTAGTCCCACTGCCGGGATGCAGACCCTGGCCCCACCGTGCACTTCTGGATGGCCAGGGCAATTAGCCTCTCTGGTTAAGCGCAGCTGCTTTCCCGCTGACCTTAGCTCTGCTCTTTGTTAGTGTTGAGAGAGTATCATTGCCACTCAGCTTTAGTTCCTTCACAAATAAAATAAAGCATTGGGCTGGACTAGATGATGATACACCTCCTTCCTAATCCAGGATTCCATTGTTCTAGTAGGAAGCAAGGAAACTGATAACTCGTTGATTGACTTGCTTTGAAGTGTTTGTTAATGTACTTCTCCATAAGGCAGAAGGTATCATTCCTATGGGGCCTTGTAAAAATGAGGAAACAATTAATTAATGAACTAGAGCTCTGTTATAAGCAGACTGATCTAGAGTCTTCCTCTGCCATATGAACATCATTGCATCCAGGCAAGTTACTTAGCTTTTTAAGCCTAAGTTTCCTGATCTGTAAACTGAGGTTAACAATTGGACAACCCCTCGTAGAATTATTGTCATAACTCTAATCATCAGGAAAATGAAAATGAAAACTACAACAAGACATACTTCACATCTGTCAGAATGGCCATAATCAATAAATGAACAAACAACAAGTGTTGGCAAGGGTGTGGAGAAAAGGGAACCCTTGTGTACTGTTGGTGGGATTGAAAATTGGTGCAGCCCACCATTGGAAAACAGTATGGATGTCCCTCAAAAGTTAAAAATGAACTCCCTTATGACCCAGCAATTGTTTGAATATATACACTTCTAATCTGAGATAGAAATGAAATCACTACATTGAAGAGACATCTGTATTCCCATGTTTATTGTAGCCTTATTTACAGCATCTAAGATGTGAAAACAACCTAAATGTCTGTCGATGTATGAATGGTAAAGAAAATGTGGGGTGTGTGTGTGTGTGTGTGTGTGTGTGTGTATATATATATATATATATATATATATATATATATATATATATATATATATAAACTTAGTCGTAAAAAGAAGGAAATCTTGCCATTTGCAGTAGCATGGATGAATTTTTTTTTTTTTAACTAATCTATTTAATAAATTTATCATTTAAATACAAAGGAGGAGTAAGGAACTTTTCTGTTTGTTTGTTTGTTTGTTTGTTTTATTGTTTTTGACAGAGAGAGAGATACAGTTCTCTCTCTAGAGAACTGAACTGGGGGAACTTCCCAGTTCAGCATATGGGTCTGCACGGGCTGGGGCCAGGATTCGATCCTCGGTCCCCGGCACTGCAAAGTGAGTGCTTAACCCACTGAGCCATCCCGGCTTTCTCGAATTTTTTTTTTTTAAGATTTATTTTTATTGTTTTTGACAGAGAGAGAGAGAGAAAGAGATACAGAGACAGAGAGAAGGGGGAGGGTCCAGAACAGTCTCCATAGCTGCACATCATCGGTTTTTCCACGTAGTTTCACTTCACAGGTAGGTACGGAGCTGCACAGGGCAGGAACTGGGCCGGGATCTCACTGCGGTGAGAACTGAACTGGTGGCACTCCCCAGTTCAGTATATGGTTCCGCATGGGCTGGGGCTGGGATTCGATCCTTGGTCTCCTGGGCTGTAAAGTGAGTGCTTAACACACTGAGTCATCCTGGCTTCCCCAGCATGGAGGAAATTTGAGAGCATTATGCCCAGTGAAGTTAGTCAGACAGAGAAAGGTACATGCTATATGAGTATGATTTAATTTATATGTGGAATATTTAAAAAATCCAAAATTTATAGAAACAGAGAACAGAGCGGTGGTTGCCAGAGGCAGGGAGGTGAGGGGAAATGGTGGAAATGGGCGAAGGTGGTCAAAGGGTATAAAGTTGCAGTTATAAGATGAATCATTTCTGGGGATCTCATGTACAGCACGGTGGCTATAGTTAACAGCACTGCACTGTATACTTGAACGTTGCTGGAAAAAGCTCTTAAGGGTTCTGAACACATACACGATAAATATGTGAGATAATAAATGTGTTAACTAGCCTTATTATGGTAATCATTTTGAAATATATACATATGTAAGAGTATCACCTTATATACCTGAAACTTATACAATGTTATATGCTAGTTATATCTCAATAGAACTGGGGAAAAAGAATTATTGTGATGACTGAGTGAGATAATATATGTATTGACAAAATGCTTTGCACCCTGTGTGTTTTAGGGTCTGGCTTTTTAAAATCAAAATTATATTAATATTTAGTGAGATTTATCTATGTTGCTATAAGTAGCAGTATTTTTCATTGCTGTGTAATATTCCACTTGTTGCATATACTGTATATATACCATAATTTATTTATTTTATTTTATTTTTTAAACATATTTTTATTTATTTATTTATTTTTGACAGAGAGAGAGACAGAGAGAGACAGAGAGAGACAGAGAGAGACAGAGAGAGAACTGAACCGGGGGCGCTCCCAGTTCAGCACATGGTTCCGCACGGGCTGGGGCCAGGATTCAATCCTCAGTCCCCAGCGCTGCAAAGTGAGCGCTTAACCCACTGAGCCATCCCGGCTTCCCCCATAATTTATTTATACTGTACTATTAATGACTAAGTTTCCACTTTTTGCTATTGTACGGTAATCTGCTTTGAACCTACCTGTGCATGTCTTTGGTGCACATAAACACTCACTTCTGTTGGTGTACACCCAGAAGTGGAATGGCTAGGTCACAGGGTATTTCTAAGCTCAGCTTTAGTAGATTTACCAGGCAAGTCTAAAGTGATTGTACCAGTTGGCATCTCCTTGCCATAGTGTGTGAGATTTCCTATTCCTTCACTACTTGATTTTCTGAGTCCTTTCCACTGTAGTCATTCTAATGGAGATATAGTAGTATCTCATTGAGCTTTTGATTTGCACTTTCCTGATAATTAATAACATTGATCACTTATATGTGCTTTTTGTCCATTTGGATATCCTTGCTTGTGAAGTGTTTTTTAGGTCTTTCGTTCCTTAAAAAGATGTTAGCTATTATTTTGTATCATCACTGTATTTATAAATTGTCTCTATACCTATCTACTCTGCCAATAGATTATAAACTTTTTGATGTCAAGGTTTATGTATCAGTCATTTATGAATTATCAGTGCCTAAATAAGCCTTCCACTATACATTTGCTGAATAAATTAACAATGACAAGGACTCAGTAGCTCTTGATAAAATGCCGCCACCTGGTGTCAGCAGAGTGAATGACAAGCAGAGAAAGCAAAGCCAGTGGCTGGCTAATTCATTAGTCTTTCCATTTGAGTTTTTACCTTACATTAAATTTTTAAAATTACATTTCACATTATCTCTGCATACTTTATTTTAAATGTTCTATATGTACTTTCATTTCTTCAAATCTATTTAGAGTATATACTTTGAGGACTTCTTTAAACTTCTTCAGTGAATGTTCACATTTTCAAAAGCTGAGAGTGATATTCATAGGTAAAACAGTCAACCAGTGCTTACTTTATTATAGTCCTGTGGAAGGTATTAGCATATACCCAAGAGACTTGAGGAGCTCATAGGCAAGTAAGGAATAAACATTAAAAAAAAAAAGAAAAAAGGTCAAAGTGAAGTATTGTAATAAATGCCTTAACCTAAGTATTTGTTCATTCATTCATTCATTCATTCATTTATTATTCAACAGCTATTTATTGAGCAATTACTAAGTGTCAAGTTATTATAGATACTAACAACCCAAGGGCGTGTGCTGTAAAGTCTGACTGCTAGGTTTACTAAATAGTAAGACTATATATATTTTTTTCAAGAATTTTGGATTTAGATGTCTTTTCTTTGTTTGTTTTGTTTTTTAAAGATTTACTTTATTGTTTGAGACAGAAAGAGAGAGACAGAGAAGAGAGAGACAGAGAGAAGGAGGAGGTCCCAGAACAGTCTCCATAGTTGTACGTCACCAGTTTTCCACATAGTTTCATTCCACAGGTGGGTGGGGCCATGCAGGGCAGGAACCGGGTGGGGGCCTCCCGCGTGGGAAGCACACCCCCATGAGCTGGGGCTGAACTGGGAGCCTTCCACATGGGAAGCACACCCCAGTTCAGCATTTGGATCCACATGGGCTGGAGCCAGGATTCAATCCTTGAACCCCAGGCCTGCAAAATGAGTGCATAACTGTTAACACTGAGCCATCCTGGCTTCCCCTGAAATAAATCTTTATATTTATTTATTTATTTATTTTGACAGAGAGACAGACAGACAGACAGAACTGAACTGGGGGCACTTCCCAGCTCAGCATATGGGTCCGCACGGGCCGGGGCCGGGACTCGATCCTGTGACCCCGGGGCTGCAAAGTGAGCACCCAACCCACCAAGCCATCTCGGCTTCCCCTGAAATAAATCTTTAAAAAAAAGAAAAGAAAAGAAAACTTGAGGCAACAGCGGGAGCTTTCAAAAATTTGAGATCCTGGGTATTTTCCCATTTACTTCCACTTCACACCTAGTTTTGCAGACCTGGAGTCCCTGTGGAGGGAATGAGGCTCCAGTTTTGGGAGTGGACCACTTAGAGGTCATTCCTTAAACCGCAAGTGCAAGCTGAGGTGTGCAGGTGATCAGGACCCGGCCTCGGAGATTTGGGTTCCTGTGCTGGGCCCCAGGCAGCACGACTGAAGTTCAGGCTTCGGTTTGGTGGGGCCAGCATGGGACTCACTGCCAGTGTCCCTCTTCTGTTGAGCAGGTGGTCAGTAAAGTTCCTAGAATTGTGAGAAAATGAATGTCTGTTGTTTTAAGCCCCTCCGTTTGTGGTCATTGTTAGGGCTGCCCTAGAAAATGAGTGCAGTAGGTTCTTACACAGAGTAAATGAGTGAACACAGCACAGCACTTAGGAAACTGGCACAGAGTGTCAGCTAAGTGTTTGCTCTCACTGATCCCCAGAGTCACACAAGTGCCAAGGAACGGGACCAGATCTAAGCTCAGACTGCCATGCAATACTGACTTGGCAAAATGAGGAATATCAGTGATATCTCAATAACACTGAGGAAAACCACAACATAAGAATGATATGTATAGCACACATATATCCTTTTAAAAAATGATTGGTATAGGGAGGGAGCATCAAGTATACGGTGATAGAAAGAGAGTTGACTCTGGGTGGTGAGCACATAATGCGATGCATTGACAATGTAATATAGAGTTCTACACCTGGAAACTATGTAATTGTTACCAACCAACATCACCCCAATAAATTTAACAATAAAAAAAATGATTGGTCAGCTTTTTAGATTGATGGATTAGTTACTGGTCCTAATTACACTGAATAGACGCATCTAACACGCTGTTTTTCTTCACGTTCCTGGGGTTCAAGATTGGAACCCCAGCAGCCACCAACAGCGTCATAGGGCTAAGAAAGACTGGATTTTGCTAAAATTAGAAAAATGCCGAGAAAAAAGTAAGAGATTGGGATTTGAGGTGGAGCCTGGGTATAAGCCTATAAACTTTGCTTGGTTGACTTTGAAGTAGAGGGCTGAAGGCTATAAACCAAGGCCCAGACCCCTCCCACCACCGCCCTCCACCTCCCCCACCTCTCACTTCAAAGAACTCAGCAATGAGAAGCCAGATATATAAGGTGTGATCAGGTATAGAGTGCTGGTGAGTGCGCTGCCAAGTGCCACCCACTGAAAAGCTAGGGCGCTTCCATAAGGGAAGCGGCACGTTGGACATTCGGAACTGTGTGTGACAAGTTTCAACTGGTTTGGTGCAGTCAGTCAGTTGTGAGCTATGGTTGAGAGAAGGTGTGTTTTAAAGTGTGCCGTAGATCATAGATCACGAAGAACACATTAACAGCAATTTCTGTCAAATAAAAATATTATGGGGTGTTCTCAGCCACCTTTTTCACTGGCACTGTGTAACTTCTGGCTCTTCCCCAAAGTCAAAATGACCAGGAAAGGTAATCATTTTGAATGGATTCAAGACATCCCGGCAGCCAGGACAGGGCAACTAAAGACATTTACAAAAGACGACTTCCAGAACTGCTTCAAAAAGTGGCAACAATGATGGGATAAATATATTTGAAGTGAGGAAGAGTATTTTTTTTTTTTAAGATTTATTTTTATTGTTTTTGACAGAGAGAGAGATACAGAGACAGAGAGAAGGGGGAGGGCCCAGAACAGTCTCCATAGTTGCACATCATCAGTTTTTCCACATAGTTTCATTCCACAGGTGGGCAGGGCTGCACAGGGCAGGAACTGGGCCGGGGTCTCACCCCGGTGAGAACTGAACTGGGGGCACTCCCCAGTTCAGCATGTGGGTCTTCACAGGCCGGGGCCGGGATTCAATCCGTGGTCCCTAGGGCTGCAAAGTGAGCGCCTTACCCACTGAGCCATCCTGGCTTCCTGAGGAAGAGTATTTTGAGGGTGATTAATAGCAATGTGTCTTTTACTGTAATACATTTTTAAAAATTTAATATTCACTGTATTTTTTGATCACACCTCGTATATGAATCACACAGGAAGTGGGAAGGGATATAAAGAATGTGGATGCTAAAAGAAGGGATTACTCAGAGCAAACCCACAATCTTACCAGGAACTTTCGAATCACGCAAGCCAAGGATTTCGAAGCCATCCTTCAAGGGAGAAGACGATTTGCATGGAAGATGAAATTTCTCCTAGGACATAGCAAGCTTCTTAAGGGGAGATCTAATCCCTAGTGCTTCAAGTCTCCCCAATGCTGAGATAAATTGCTCTATTCTAGACAGTATGCTCTTGTAAAAAATAACTGGCTTTGGAGTCAGACCATCCTGATTTTGTAACCATTCCACTCAAGATATTACATTTGAATAAGCTTCTCTCCTTTCAGCCTTGGTTTCTTAACCTGTGAAATAAGGGGGAAAAACCTGTAACACATGTTGATGATTAAATAAGCTATTATACATTGAGCATCCAGAATACTATGATCAAACTACCCTCAACAAATGGAAGGGATCACATACTAAGAAAAGGCAGGTAGAACCTGCACCTTCTGTTCCCTTCCCCCCATCCCATTTCTTCTTACACCGGGACAGTCCTCTGCCTCCAGCAGTCTGATAAAGGGAGCCTTTTTTATTCCCTTGTGGGGATCTCCATTCCCACAGACAATTTATTTTAAAGGGTGCTTTTAATATTCAGCTTTCCTGTGTTCATTAAGGTATGTCACATGCACACACGGGTGTGTGTGTGTGATATACATACACACATATACATATATTCATAAATATATAATGTTAGCTTGGTCTTTAATTGGGGTATGTAATCCATTTACATTATATGTCTTATGTATATATTGGGGTTTAATCTATCATCTTACTATGTTATCTACTTAACCTACCTGTTTTATGTTCCCTTTTATTGTCTTCATTTGCATTAATTTTTTACAACTTCATTATTTTCTCTCCATGAACTTGTCAGTTAAGTACTTGTTTACTATGCTTTCAGTGGTTACCCCAAAGAGCACAACATATAACCTTGATTATTACTGTCTCAAAAACAGTACTTCAGCACTTTCCCAATTATGTTACAACCTTAGAATTTTATCTCCATCTACTTTCTTCATCTTAACATGTTATTGACATGTATTTTAATTTTTATAAGATATTACTTTTGCTTCCATCAGTACTGATTTATATTTATCTATATATTTACCTTTTTGTAGCTCATTTACTGTATTTCTGTTTCCATCTTTTAATCAATAATGCCAAGGTTTTAGTAGGCTTTTCAAAGAACCAGCTTTTTAGCTTTGCTAGTGTATTGTATTTGGTGGGGAGGGGGTCTTTTCTGCAGTTACCTCCTTTCTCTATATTTTTTAGTTTATTATGTTATTTAAAATTCTTAAGTTGAGGGAATGCTGGTATAGATAGCTCAACAGGTTGAGTACTCACCTTGTAACTGTGAGGTCCAGGGACTGAGTCCTGGCCCTGACCTGTGCAAAACCCATCTGCTGAACCTGTGACATAACTGGTAAATTACCGGGATGGGGGCAAAGTTTTTTGCCGACCATGCAGGAGGCCCCTCTGTCTTCAAACGTATATTAATTAAAAACTTGTGGGGGGGGGGGATGCTGGGATAGCTCAGCAGGTTGACGGCTTGCCTTACAACCACAGTATATATTAACAACTATTAAAATGTTTTGTCTCAGGGGAAGCCGGGATGGCTCAGTGGGTTAGGCGCTCACTTTGCAGCCCCGGGGACCGAGGATCGAATCCCGGCCCCGGGCCATGTGGACCCATATGCTGAACTGGGGAGTGCCCCCAGTTCAGTTATCACCAGGGCGAAACCCTGGCCCACTTCTTGCCTGTGCAGCCACGCCCACCTGTGGAATGAAACTATGTGGAAAAACCAATGATGTGCAACTATGGAGACTGTTCTGGGCCCTCCCCCTTCTCTCTGTCTCTGACTGTCTCTCTCTCTCTCTGTCAAAAACAATAAATAAATCTTTAAAAAAAAAAAGTGTTTTGTCTGAGAATATGTATCCTATAATGAGACATGGATCTATTGTACAACTATGTATATTCATTGGTTTTTTTCATTTGCTTGATCTAGCAGTAACTGGGGAGTTATATTTCAGTTGTCCACTAAAATGATGGTTTTGTCCATTTTCCTATGTAATTCTACCAATTTCTGTTATATAAACGGGCTACATAATTATTCAGACCTGTTATACATTCTGGTGGTTTAACTTTTGTTACTGTTCTGAGGCTGCAATGGAGCTCAGCTCTCTCTGCCTACATAGTAAAGAATTACAGATCAACAAAACATAGAAAAGCAGAGTGAAGTTTTCTTGAAATATGTTTCAAGAGAGAAATGGGCCAAGCCAAGAGAGGCAAAAGGTCCAAATAAGTTCAATAAAGAAAAGTAAAAGAAAACTGTATTGAAATACGTTTCAGGAGAGAATGAGTCAAGCCAAGAGAAATAGTGGCTAAGGCCCCGTGCGTTTGGAGTTTTATTTTTCTTTCTTTTAACATTTATTTTATTGTTTTTGACAGAGACAGAGAGAAGGGGGAGGGCCCAGAGCAGTCTCCATAATTGTACATCATCAGTTTTTGACATGGTTTCATTTCACACAGGTGGGTGGGGGCCTCCCGCATGGGAGGCACACCCTCCTCAAGCCAGGGGCCAAACCAGGAGGTGAGAACCAAATTGGGGGCCTCCCGCATGGGAAACACACCCCAGTTCAGCATATGGGTCCACATGGGCCAGAGCCAGGACTCAATCCTCGGTCCCTGGGGCTGCAAAGTGAGCACCCAACCCGCTGAGCCATCCCGGCTTCCCCTGGGTTTGGATTTTATTCCTGGTCTAGAGCTAGCCATCTGAATGTGATGTATAGACCTAGGTCATTTGAGTGACATGTGTAGGTCATATGATTGTTTTTTTTTCTGCCCATACCCTTATCCAGAATGCATACAGAAAAACTCACTAGGGTAGGGGGTGGGGTGTCAAAACAGCAATGCTAATTTATTATATTATAATGAGGCTAAGGTTAAGCCAAAGGCAAGGTTTAACATTCTGCACAACTGTCAAAAGCCAGGTAATTTTGGTTGAGGTCTTACTTCCCTCACCCCAGGTTTTAACATGATAATTCATCTCTGAGGGCTGGGCCTGGGTAGTCCCTGAGGATTGGACCTGGCTGGTGCAAAGCACTGATCATATTTCCTTCTGCTCCTCCTATTGATCATGATTAACTTCCTACCAAACGTTAGTATATTTAATGTCTGAAGTTAACCAACATCTTATAGCGTTTGTCCTGAACAATTCATGAATGTTAAAACACTTAAATTCTGTGGAGTCTATCCCCAACTTACATGTTATTTCTGTTCTGTTTTAGTAATTCATCCAAAATATAGTAGTTTGGTAAAGGAGGAAGCAGAGATCTTCCTCCTTTGTTTTGCTGATCTAGATGCCTGGCTCAAGGTTAATTCCTCATTCCTAGGGTGTTTTCTTCCAACTGCCTGCCCCACAGCTTTCACCTTAAAATTGCGTCTCTGGAGAGCTTCATAGAGATTCAGTAAGTGACCCAAAGCACCAAACAACTGCTGTAGTCCTCTTCCTAAATTTTCACTTGACAAGCAATCTCTTGGACTCTTCTAAGAATCATAGAGATGCACAACTAATTAAGAAACCACAGATAGAAGAGCCAGAGTTGTAGTCTTACAGGAAATACTGAGAACTTAGTTTCAATTCTTTTCCTGTACAAATGGCCTTTTTGAAACATTGTCATAGTTTTCACAGACCATTACTAAGCTGTGTTTTATACTCTATTTAAATGAAGATTTAGTTATTCTTCACACTTTTTTTTTTTTGCAGAGGGATGGCTCTTGCTTCAGCTACCTATTCCGTTTCTGAGTCTTGACATACTAGGTTTGAGAATTAAGTTCACTAACTTGCCACCGTGCACTTATGTTGACAGCACTATACAGACAACTCAGTAGTTTCATAACCTGATAGATCAGTTTCACAGCTGTTTGTGTCAACATTTGGTGCTATCTTGCTGAGTGGCATTCATTATTATTGCTGTATGTTCTTCTTTTTTAAGGTTTATTTTTATTGTTTTTGGCAAAGAGACAGAGAGATGGGGGAGGGCTCAGAGCAGTCTCCATAGTTGCACATCATTAGTTTTCTACAGTCTCATTCCACAAGTGGGGGCAGGGCTGCACAAGGCAGGAACTGGGCCAGGGTCTCATCCCAGTGAGAACCGAACTGGGAGCACAGCCCAGTTCAGCATATAGGTCTGCAAGGACCAGCACGGGGATTTGATCCTTGGACCCCAGGGCTGCAAGAGAAGCGCTCCACCCACTGAACCATCCTGACATCCCCAGTTGTTGTGTGTTCTTGTGTGCTGTCATGAGAAAGTCAGAGCTTGACTTTGCCGAGACCTTTTGGAGAGTCAAGATGATGTTTTTGCCGTATTATCCTTGGTGAGTCATAAGTGTAACAGTATGATCCAAGTGCACAATGGAAGTCAGCCAGTTCTCCATGACCAAAAAAGTTCCATCAGTCCAAATCGAGTCAAAACAATCTTGCTAACCTTTTTTGATATCCAAAATATTGTTCATTATGAATTTATACCAACTGGTTGACTAAGTTGACTATTTTGAAGTCCTAAAAAGGCTGCATGAAAAAGTTTAACAAAAACAATCTGAACTTTTCACCAGCAACCCATGGCTCTTCCATGACAACAATGGACCAGCTCACACAGCACTGTCTGTGAAGGAGTTTTTAGCCAGTAAACAAATAACTATTGGAACACTCTCCCTACTCACCTGATCTGGCCCCCAGTGACTTTTTTCTTTACCCAAAGATAAAGGAAATATTGAAAGGAAGATGTTTTGATGCTATTCAGGACATGAAGTGTAATGTGACAATGGCTCTGATGGCCATTCCAGATAAAGTTCCAAAACTTCTGTGAAGGGTGGACTAGGCACTGGTGTCAGTGTACAGCTTCCCAAGGTGACAGTGGTGATAGTCAGCAATGAGGTATGTAGCACTTTTTCTAGGATGAGTTCGCAAACTTCATTGTCAGACTTCGTAATCTTCGCAGTTCTGTTCTTGAGCACTCTTCTCCGAAGAGTCCCCATCCTCTTAGACTACAAGTGGTGCAGTCTGAGCTGACTCCTTGGAGGATTCCAGTGGTCTTCCACGTTCCTCCTTCTCCCGGAAACCCACATGCACACACACACATAGTAACAAGGACAGGGGTCACATGGTATGGAATAGCCAACTGCTGTTTCTTCTTGTTATTAAGGATAATTTATAAAAGTTGGTATCTACAGGGAGCTCAAAACTTTTCCTTGCCTACTCCTCAGGACTTACCCAAGAAGAAATCAGATGATTTCACTTTCAAGGAGACCGAGCGTGTCTCTTTGAAAGGTTTAAGGACATTATATTCTGCCAAAATGAAGATTAGTGAGCATGTGGGCAGGGTACCTATTTTGGGCACTTTTAGTCTTTTTCTCCCCCAAAAACTAGTTAAGTGGGTCAGTCAACCTCACTAGAAATATGAGATAGAAAAATTGTAGATATATTCTCTCAGGGAAGTTATTGTCCCTGGAAGAAATACTTTGGTCAGCGGAGGGGAGATGCTAGCGATAACTATTGAACAATTTAAAAAAAACATTGGTGTGGCAGATCATCAAATTACTAATCTGCATCATCTTTCTCAGTCCAGCTTGTTTTACCAAACCATTATGGCACCCAATTAACTCTCACCTGGGTTGCCATCCTGCCTGAGAGCCTGATCAATCTAAATGTATTTTTTGGGGGTGGGGGGGCATATCACTTTCTTCATGCAAAGGGGTGGTCCACCAGCTACTACTGTCTTGACCTGAGAGGACAGAAGCAAATGGTCTCAGCCAACTTTACAGCACTCAGTAGGGCAATGTTTACTACTCTGCTGCTCAAAGGAAATCTATTAGATCCATCACTTCAGTGAGGCTTTGGTCAATCCAAAAAATGACATTACCCATAGTTCCTCAGTGTTCACTAGATTCTGGTCTAGAGTTTGAAGCTTAAGTTCCAGATTGTAAAAATACATTTTGCCTTTATCTCGCCCTTTATTTCTCTTTGGACTTTGGGATAGAGAAGCTGAATATTCCTTGGTTATTCCTAACCTAATTGCCAAATATTCTAGTATCACATCCAACTTTATAACTTAATTAGCACATCATTCCTAACAATTTAGCAGTTTTTTAATTTTGAGCACTTTATAGCTTCCTCCCAGTATCTTCAAAACCCTTTCTTCCTCAGAAACGTCTTAGTATGGTATTCAAGAATATCAGAATTCAATGCTTCACAAAATTCTAGAGACCCCCTTATGAGCGTGAGAACATCCTGTACTCCAGTGTCTACGTTGTATGTAGCTGTGCGGCATTTTGCTCATTCCAGGTCCCTTATCTTCTGAGGGCCCTGTTGATGCATGTAGGATATCTTGTGTTCAGATTTAGGAGACATGTCTCTCCAGGAACTTCAGAGAACACAGTAGTTTCCAAAAGATCAGAGATTGTGTCACAGATGAAACTCTGCAGGGGAATCAGCCCTAAAAGAATTATTTGATGTCCCTAACTTTCCTTTATGCAGAATTCTCTTTTGACAGATTTTCACTTATTGCAATGCAGGCTCAATCAGCAAATAAGTCAGTTTGTTCTGTTAACTCCAGCATTTTATCGGCTCCCATAGATGGTATGAGCTAGGAGAAATTATCTTTTGAGACTGTGACATTTCATCCAAGCCAAATTGTATAGACCTTAGATCTAGCCAACTTCACTAGAAATGAAAATAGAAAAATTGGTGGGTTCAGCCATGTCTATTAGGACAGTCTCTTCTGCAAACCCCCAGTCTCAGGTCTTTCATGTGTCTATATTCCACCTGTGCCTTTGCTTATCATGCAAAGCCTTCTCTAGCCTCATGGAAAACGATTCTGGACCCCTTGATGTCTTTCTATGAATGCTGTTCAGATAATCAAGGACCTGATGCCCTGGAAAGTGAGGAGGTGTAATGTAGTTTCAGAAACCAGAGGACTTGGCGGCTCGCATTACTTTTATTTTATGTGTGTTTATTTCCAAAGGACAGTGATTGACTGGCATTAACACCAAACCAGTCAATCAGAATATCATTACTGACCAAAATGAGAATTTCCTTGCTGTCCCACCCATATTCCTCTGGAGTACACCGGCACACAATGGACTGAAAACAGAGCCGAAGAAACCAGGCACCGAGCAGGCTCCCTTCTCATGCTTTAATCCCATACCCTGTGCTCCATTTACAGAGGGCAGTCTCCCCAGTCCTCGATACTCCTATGATCAGAGCAGGTGAGGCTCAGAAATATTCAGCCTCATCTCCATGGAACCTTTATCAGGCAACAGAGATCCTTGGGCTATGAGATACTACTTAGTTCTTAATTACATGAAAATAAAATCACATTAAAAAAAAAGCAAACAACGAAAATACATGAAAGCCATTTACTCCTGGTAAACTCTTCAGGGACCCAGGTGCTAGGGTTCATAATTTCTCCCCAATACCAGAGAACCAGGGCAGGGGTCCTGGGGGTGGGGCGTCAATAGAATAGTCTTGATAGCCTTGGCCAGCATCAATAGCTTTTGCTTAATTTTTCCATCATTAGATGTCATATCTTCTCCAGTTTTCTTCACAAGTGATGTGACCCAGTCGATCATGAGTCTATAATTATGCCTTTGTATACTGACTATTCCAAATTCCTCTCCCAACCCCCATGAAGAGGGTGGGCTTGTACACATGTGGGAATGTAAATTTCACTATAAATCCCTTGGCACCCAAATACTACCCCCACTTGTAGTAGGGACGAACCCGAGACTGGCAGAATAGTAGGAAGGCTAACGGCATGAGTATTCTAACAGGGACAACAAAACCCACAAGGAAGAGGCTCTGACTAGGTCCTCCTTTCCAAGAGTGGCTGGCACCTGGTATCATTTTGACAATGGGACAGGAGCATCCTGACAAAGTCCATGGGCAGCAGCCTTGAGGTTCTCAGCCATCACAGACTTCTTCCACCTCTCCCAGGATCAAGGAAACAGCATGGTGAGGATGCGAATCAGTGACATGTGTAGTCATCCTGTGAATACGTGGCAAAGCCATCAGGATGCAACTCTCCAGCTTTGAGGACAGGGCTGTGTGCTTTAAGATGTGAGCCTGGTAAGGACAGAGTCCTAGAGGCTGGTACCTTACCAAACTTCGGGGTTGTCTGGCCACTTTCAACTTGAGGCTGTTGAGTAGTCTTTACGGTATCTAACAGCCTATTTGGGGGGAAATATGATAATCATAACCTCTTAAGTCTTCTAATTCTACTTCGTACCCATAAGGCAGAGGCAGGAGCACTCCAGTCACGGAGCAGTGTCAACTCAGGTTGGACTCTGGGCAAAGTAGCTCCTCACAGAGTAAGAGAAGGTGAAGTTCTGCCCAGAGTTTTGACTTAATTGTAGGAAGAGGTTATGTTGATCTTGGCAAGACAGGGAGACTCCTTGGAAAAGGTCTCCCCGGGCCGACCAGGTAAGACGGCTTTTCCCAGCCTGTCCCTGGGTCAGGACTGAACGCAGATCTCCATGAGGCCCTCGCTAGGAGGTCTTTTCTGAGTGGGTCCTCTGGTGCCTGATTAAGTGATAGCCTCTGCTGAAGCTCTTCCCACAGGTAGGGCACGTGAATGGCTTCTCGCCGGTGTGTGTTCTTTGATGCCTGACGAGGTGGTCCCTCCGACTGAAGCTTTTTCCACACTCATTGCATCGGCAGGGCCTCACTGAGGCGTGTCCCCTCAGGTGCTTGGCAAATGCCGCACTGTGGTTGAAGCAGCGCCCACACTCGCTACAGATGTACAGCTCCTCCGTCGCATGTGTCTTCCGGTGTGCCAGGTACTGCTTGTGGTCACTGAAGTCCTCGCCGCACTCTCCACACAAGTAGGGTTTGCCTCCCAGGTGGATTCTTTGGTGTGTTGTGAGCACCGACTTCTGGCTGAAGTTTTTGCCACAAATAGTACAGAGGAAGGGTTTTTCTCCTGTGTGTGTCCTCTGATGCCTGACTAGGTCTGAAGTCCAGCGGAAGTGTTTTCCACAATCGTCACATTTATAGGGTTTCTCAACCGATGGAGTTCTCTCAGCCCGGACCAGAGGGGAGGTCTCATTCATATTCTTCCGATTTAGGGGACATTTGTAAGGAGTGCCTGTTTTGTGAACCTTTTGGTGCCTCGCAAGATGTGAGCTCCGTGTGTAACTCTTCCCACACTCCAGACATTTATAGGGCTTCTCTCCTGTGTGAGTTCTCAGATGTCTCACAAGGTGAGAGTTACAGGTAAAACTTTTCCCGCATACAGGACAGCAATGATGTCTCCCAAACAGTGGGTAGGCAGGCATGGTTTCTCGAAGATTCGTTAGACCATTAACTTGAGAAGTGTTTGTACCAAATCTTCTCTCATTAAGTCTATCTGGGTCATCCTCAAAGACTATTTCCCAGTCTGCAGTCTGGTGGACTTCTGGATCTCCTAAGACAGACCTGTGTAGATCCTCCAAACTTACATCTTCCTGCTCAAGCAGCTCTTCCTCATCTTCACTCATGTCTCCTGCAGGGAGAGTGAGAGGAGCAAAGGGGGAATTAGAGCAGGAAGGACACCCTCTGTACAAAGGGGGTTTTAAACAGTTTTGGAAGGGCCAGACCATACAGAGAGAAACCCGTATCTCCTACCTACAGAGGTTAGGAAGTATGGAAATAAGTCAACAGAGTGCCTGTCACATGGCAGGCACTTTCTCGCATGTCATCTCAAGCTGCCAATAAGCCTTAATTTGGGAAACTATTATTAACCTCAGTTCACAAATGTGGAGACCGAGGACCCAGAGTTTAAGTGAACTGCTTAGTAAATGGTATAACCACAATCCCAACATCTCCACTCTACCTTTTGCCATTCTGCACTTCATCTGAAGGCCATCCGGAAAAAATCCAGCCATTGTGTCAATATAACAGAAATGGTTACACGGATGGATACTTTCTGGACAGCCCTTGTACACCTCAAACAAATAATAGGCAGGGTGAAGAGGAGGAAAAGGAGAGAGCTTGGCATGCAAAAGGAGACAGCAGTAATGGCTGACATGTTAAAAGAACCACTGAGAGGTATGCTAGAGGGAGAATCAGACTAGTGGAACTGCCAGCCCAGGAAGAAGATTCCTATCACTCCTCACCTGTGTAGGTAAAACTCAGGATTTCTGGCTCTTGAGGCTCTTGAAGCTCTAGGATATCTGGGACCAGAGGCTCTTCTTCTCTAACATGGGAGATCTCATCTAGTCTGGGGATTGGAAACGCTGCTCAAGAGAGGGAAAACAGGACATCACGACCGGGTCAACAACGCCATGAGCTAAGAGCAGAGCTTCTCTCTTCTGTAGACTATCGAGCAAATACGAAGCCAGGTCAGCTGATCAAGTCTTTGGTCTATCTAGCTTGAGTGGCTCCAATCAAGTGCTGCATACCTGGTCTTTCACCTACAACTCAATAATTATACAACTATAAATACTAACCCCCTTTCCCATACTCAAGCAAGCAGATTATTTCCAACTTTTATTGCTTGTTTCAAAACCCATATGCTTACCTCAACTACACTAAAGCTGTAATATTGTAACTTTTTCTTAGAAAAGTTTCCAGCCAGTTTCTAAGCATTTTTTCCTACCCCTTGGATGGCTATCATCTTCCTCAGCTAATCCTTCAATCTCACTGGTGGGGTAGGTATAAGAAAAGTGGTGCATCCCCATCTAAGGCCCAAGACACCCATAGTTTCCAACAGGAAAAAAGATCTGTGCTCGGAACACCCTAGAAACACTTCAAATTACTCACATAAGGAGACCACAATCCCACAGTCCTCTTCTAGGACATATTCTCCATAGAACTCTTTTTGTGCTGGATCCAAATCACTCCACTGGTCCTGGGAGAAGCACACAGCCACGTCCTTGAAGGTTACCAGTCCCTGAAACACCACCAGGTTCAATCAGAATGAGGTGCCTCTCAGAGTCACCTGTTTTGCTTTTGGAATGAAGGTCTTTGGAACAGGTGGGACCCATCTGGGAGGAACCCCCTCTCAAGAAATCAGTGTCACTGTGGCCACTGCTTCCCAGCATCCTATTTGGCACTGGCCCTGCTCCGGCTCTCTCCAGCCCCCTTCTCTAATCACGCTTATCACTTACAAAGTCTACAATGCATAAACAGGACTTTTTCTTCAGCTGGACTACCATCTAAAAATCCAGGTGAATTTTCTTTCTTTCTCCTCCAGCCATAAAGCCCAGGTTCGGGCTCTGGCCTCGTGAATGCTGTGGCCTGATGTAGTTCCTGGAGTGCAGCACGCAAGTCCAGACACCAGTCTGCAACAGTCATTCATCCTTCCGAACGATGACCACGCTTACCCCTGAAAACCAGCACCGACCTTCCTGTAACCACTTCATTCAGAGCTATATTGCAGTGTGACAAATAATGCCTTTCTGTTGGCCCTGCTGGTCAACGGTGAATAAAGAGGCTTTGGAGCCTCCATTATAATTATCTCATTAGCTGCAACCTTTTCCCAGCCCCTAGGCGCAGAACTGAAAACTGAAATTGGCACAAGGACAGTGGAAATGTGTTTCCTGTCTGACCTGCTGAGTATATGACTACTGCCTCATGGTTCTTCAGATTCTCTGTGGAACAGAGGGAAATGAGGACACACCTGTGACAGAGCGGTAAGAAGGGCAACCACCTCTGGGTTGCCAGCGCTCCTCTCCTCAGGAAGGTCTGGGTCCTGGGGCACCGGAAGCTCTATGAAGAAAAGAAGGTAGAGGTCAGCTATATGCGGTGCTCCCTTGTAACTGGCAAAGAGCTGAGCAACCCCCACCCCATCATCTTTGGTAGGAAAAAAGGTAGGAATGAGGAAAAGTGGCCTAAGGGTAGCTCAAGTCATCCCAATACCACCTGTACCACCATCAGCTACCAGGAGAGTATCCGAGAACACTGCTCTTTAGCTCAGCCCTGCTTATGGGGAACTCTGGCTAGTGCCATCTCCTCTCCACACCCTGGAACCTGTGGGTTACTCCGTACAATCTACCTGGCTGCCCTGGCACTGGAGAAACGTCCCCCGCCCCGCACTCGGCCACATGCCCCTTTCCGCTGAGGCTTCCCACCGTTCTCCTGCAGGGGCAGGAACTCCAGTTCATGGCACAGGCTCTGCTCCTCCGGGGCCCCCAGGTCCAGGCTCTGTGTGGTGTCCTCGTGGGACTCCTCGGGGCTCAAGGTCTGCGCAGGATCCTGCAGCTCACTGGGGGACTCGGGCTCTACTCCGGGATGCACTGTTGTCTCCTCTGACAGGACTTCCTGGCCATGAACACGGACAGTCACCTGGGAATAATTCCAACTTCCAGTCACCATGGAGTCAGGAGGAAGGTCTCGGTTGTCATCAGGGCTTACTTTAGGAGAAGCTGCCAACAGAGAAACTCCTGGAGGAACCCAGGTGAAGAGGGAAACTTCCGTTCCACTGGGGCACACAAGGAGCTGTTGAACGTTATGCTCACCAGGTAAGGCAGGGGGCTTTCGAACACTGCACTGCTCTCTCACTTCCCCCAACCCTGTCCCTGTCACCAAGGGCTCTGAGGTCCCGTCCTTCCTATCTCCACCTACCCTTCATGCAGTGATGTCTGTTGTTTGCTTCCCTGTCCTATTATCTTGGGCGGGGGTTCTGTCACTGAGGGTTTACAAGAACCTTTGAAAAGTAACAAAATTCTCCTCCCTGTGAGCTGGAGGTTCAACACTCAAAGAGGAAATCAAACCATGTGGCCCTAGGATGGCTGAGGTCCCTAAGATAGTCCCCAGACAGGTGTTTATAAACCAGGAAGTCACACTCACACACTCACACACATCTGCCCCATGGGCTTACAGATCTGGCACAACCAGGGCAGAGCCAATTCAACTTAAAGGGTAGTTGATGGAGTTCTGGAAGCCCTACCCCCAAAACCATCCTTCCAGCTAATTGTCCCCCTCCACATCACACAGATCAGGACTCCCCCTCCTCACCCACCGCCTTGGTCTCCTGGGTTGTTTCTGCAAACCCTCCACCAGCGTCACTGCCTCCTCGCCACTTTCTGGCCGCTGGCCCCGCACCCAGCTCTGCAGCTCTCCGGGCAGGACGGTCAGGAACTGCTCCAGTACCAGCAGCTCCAGGATCTGCTCCTTCGTCCGCCTCTCTGGCCGCAGCCACTGACGGCAAAGTTCTCGGAGTCGAACGAGAGCTTCTCGAGGGCTTGCTGCTTCCTGGTATCGGAAGCGTCGGAAGTTCTGGTGTGAAGTTTCAAGCACCGGGTCATCCCTCTGTAAGACAGACTCTGGCCTACAGGTGAAATCATCTTCCAATTTCACCATTAGAATCTCCTCTTCTTCCCAAAGATCCTGATCCTCTGGTTCCAAGATTGTAGCCATTTTTCAGCTCTGGGGTGACCTCACACCATCTAGATAGAGCTCACACTGTCATGACACCCCAGTCTCAGCCTGGGCACCTCGAGGAGTGTCTCCTAAGGGACCTGGGGTACAGAAGTAGAGACAAACAGTGTAAGAATGAAATGGTATATGTGGCTAACAGTTTTGAGTTTAGACAGTCTTGTGCACATAATGCTTCCTCAAACCAGTAAATCCCTTTCCCCTACACTCTCCACAACCATAGTTGTACAGAATCTAGTTGGAATAGGATAGACTACGCCTGAAGGTACGTTCCCTGCATCTTTCCCTAGACAAGGTTCATAGCCTGTGGAAAAATACTGTATTTTTGTTTCATGAAACCTGTGAACCTAAAAGTAAAATGGTTAGGGGTAAGGTTACTGCTAAAAAAAATGTAGTACTGACTATGGTCTGTTCACACACACACACACACACACACACTTATATACTAGGACATATATTCTCAGAAGACACTCAGCATGGCTGAAATAGGGAAGGCTTTATCAAGGTTCATTCTGAATGGAATCACACCCAATGTTAATTTCTTCTGTAAAATGAGGACTCTCAGATTTGATGGGAGGATTGTATGAGTTAACAGGGAGGTGGGATGCTGGGATGTCTCAGCAGGTTAAGTGTTCGCTTTGCAGCCCTGGTGTCCACGAATTGAATCCTGGCCCTGGCCTGTGCCGACTCATAATGCTAAGGTGGCCAGATGTCCCACTTTTGGCGGGACAGTCCCAATTTTTAACAATTTGTCCTGCGGCGTTTTAAAAAAGTCCTGATTTTTGGAAAGAATGCACGACAAGCTAGGGAACGGCAGGAGATAGACCCAATTTTTAATCAAGAACCCCCCCCCCCCCCCCCACCAGGTCAATGGTGTCCTGCTGTACCAATGTTAAAATCTGGTCACCTTACATAATGCTGAACTGGGATGTGACCCCCAGTTGGGTTCTCGCTGAGGCAAGCCTCCCATGTGGGAGGCCCCTGCCTGGTTCCTGCCCTGGGTGGCCTCCCACCCACCTGTGTGGAATGAAACTATGTCAAGGGGAAGCCGGATAGCTCAGCGGGTTAAGCACCCGCTTTGCAGCCCTGGGGACCAATGATCAAATCCCAGCCCAGGCCTGTGAGGACCCATATGCTTAACTAGGGTGTGCCCCCAGTTTGGTTCTTGCTGGGACAAGCTTCCCAGGTGGGAGACTCTGGCCCCGCCCACCCGTGTGGAACGCAACCATGTCAAAAACTGATGATGTAATTTACAACTATGGAGACCGCTCTGGGCCCTCTCCATTCTATCAAAAACAATAAAATAAATCTTAAAACAAAACGAAACAAAAAACCAGGGAAGCTGGGATGGCTCAGCGGGTTTGGCACTTGCTTTGCAGCCTCGGGACTTAAGATCCAATCCCAGCCCTGGCCTGGGCGGACCCATATGCTGAACTGAAGTGTGCTTCCCATGTGGGAGGCCTCCAGTTCGGTTCTTGCCCCCTACCCCAGGTTCAACCCCGGCTTGAGGGGGCGTGCCTCCTGTGGGGTAGGAGCCCAGTTCCCACCCTGCACAGCCCTCGCCCACCTGTGTGGAATGAAACCAGGTCGAAGACTGATGACGTACAACTATGGAAACTGCTGGGCCCTCTCCCTTCTGTCTGTCAAAAACAGTAAACAATCTTAAAAATGAAAACAAAAACCAGGGAGAAAGCCACTTACATAGTGGCTGGCACACAGGCACCCCAAAAAGTAATTTTCTTCTTGCTAAGATGTCTTCAACTGCAAGACCTACAGATCCCCCAACGTAAGTGTTAAAAGCTGAATTAATTATTCATACTCCCAAACCCTCCCTTCTTGCTGGAACCCCGTCTTGGTTGGATCATCACTTGTTCAGTAAACACTTAACTTTGATTCTTCCTCATTGCTTAAAGCTCAGTATACCAACCCTGCCTCCTAAGGCCCTAAGCCAGTGTCCTCTCCTTTCGCATAGATTGCCTGGTTGGGGTCATCGCTTGCGTGGACACTGGGATGTGGGTGCAAAACACAGTAGCACACATTCTATTCTTCTGGGTATTCTCATTCAGTCCATCTAGGCAGCTGTGTCTTTGTATCTAGTTCTGATGTGCATCTTCATTGAGTCTTGAAGGCAGGCTGCTTGGGTTTGAATCCTGGCTCTGTTGTTCACTAGGTGTGAGGCCATGGCAAGTGCTTATTCTCCTTTTGTTTCATTTATACAATGGAGGTAATAATGGTATCTAATAGGGTTACTATGAGGTAAATACATTACGATTTGTGAGGTAAATTACTTTATACATCCCAATGTAAACTTTTTTGCTGTTTCTAAATTGTACTTCCAACTGCATCACTTAACATTTTAAAAATAATTAACTTCCTACTGGTAGTAAGATCAGTGCCAGAATCCTTGCATGGTACATGAAGCTCTTCATAGCCTGCCCTCAATCTGTTGTCTGCCTCACATCCCACCTTTTCTGTGCATCATCTGGCTGTACTAAATGCACTGCAGAGCTCCCCATACCTGTGGTCTCTTGAGGCCACCACGCTTGTGGAAGGCTGTGCCTTTTGCATGAAACACTCCTGTCCACCCCTAATGCTGTCTCTTCCTGACAGGGCCCCTCTTCTCCGTGATCCTAACTTGCTGGTTAGGTCCTTATCCGTCCTCGTTTGGATTATTGAAACTGCCTCCAGATACGTTACCTTTTAAGCTACATAGTATCATAAGGATGAGTGCTCTCAAAAAATGTGGTCATGTCCCTTTTGTACTTGACAATTACTCCTTGCTCTCTCATAAGTGTAACAAAGTGCTAAGTGCTACATATCAGGGTGGCCTTCACCTTCCTCCCTCTGGCCCCACTCCAGTCCTTTCACGCCCACACGCAACGTGTGCAGATGAGGCACACGAGGCCCTAAGTTGTCTGGCTTTTGAACGTGCTGTTCCTTCTGACTCGTCCCACTTCATTAGCTTAGACTTTACTTGTCCTTCAAGACGGAGCACAGGCTTCCCGTGTTGCAATGTTTTCTTTGATCTCATTCCCCTCTATCCTTAGACATGGTCAGAAAACACTTTGCTTCTATAGCAACCTAGGTACACCTCTATCACAATTATCTCATATCCAATAGCTATTGTTTATCTTTCCTGTGGAACTCCTCAGTTAGGGACTATGCTATTTGTCAGTCTCCAATACTTGTAATAAAGCGAACAAATGCATTCAAATCTCTACTTTGAAGTTTCCTTCCTACTTAATGGGAAGAATCAACCTTTTACTTCATTATGTTCCTACTCTTTTTTATTCACCAAATCTTAATTCTACCTTCTGAATGTCTTTCAAATTCATCCACTCATCCCCACTTCCAGTTGAGCCATCATGACCCACTAAAAGGATTTAATTAATAGAATCCTTTTAAAAAATGGTGCCCTCAGCTGCTACACTGCACAGCCCGTACCAGGCACTTCTGTGCTGAATGAAGAACTAGGTTCCGGTTTTACCACTGGCCTTCCTACTCCTGCTTGGTCCACACCAGGCCAGTCTTCCCCAGGAGACCTGAGGAAGTGTTCATTTCCATTATTTTTGTGCTTCACTAGAACTGCCTCAAAGCCACCTTCAAGGTTATCAGTCCACTCTTTTATCAGTCCACTCTTAACAGCTGTCTAGTGTGCTGCTGCCCATCAAATTTGAATTACCATGTTATTTTTCTCTATATCTCATTGCTCTTCATTCATGCTATTTCATTTTTCCATTGTCCTCAGGTATTTACTATGTACTTTCATAGGCTGTTTTAGATAGTGCCATAATCTAGTCTAGATCTTCATGGGCTAATTTTCCTGCTTATTGAATCTACTGTCTCTACCTAAATGTGATTTCTCAGGTAGTTTGTAATTTAAGAAATTTTATGCCCATCTTCAATAAGATTTTTACTTGGAGTCCTGAGAGCCCTAGGTTATAAAAGTGAGCCTGTGAACAGAATCTCAAGGACTGGTGGTTTCAGTGATCTTGGATCAGTTTCTATGTGAATTTCTCAGCATACTCACTGAATTCGCTGACAGTGTATTATTTGGGCCCATACCCGTGATATTTTTTGTCCTACCCAAGGCTATGAAGGCCTAATTCCTTTCCCCTCTGCATTACTAGACAGATATTAACAGAAGGGGCAGTGTTTCAAGGCTCCAGGCTGTTAGATGGTTCAATTCTATATACTTCCCCACCTCAACCAACTCCCAGTTCCATCTCCTTTTTGGAGCACAGGTATTAGAACCCAAAACTGAAGCCTTTATTTTGGTTTGAAATCTCCTTGGGCTGTGGTGGAGTCAGCTTGTACTTATTCCTCTAGTTTTTATTTCTGAAACCTATACATTTACTTTTATTTATTTTTGGAGGGGGTGGCGGGGGGCCATAGGTGCAGGTATGTAATAGGCAGGACCCCTCTCCACATTAATTGCATCTGCAATACTGCAGGAAGGTCCCAGTGGTGAACTTTCTCACATACAAAAATCATCTAATGGCTTCACACTGTCCACAGGGTAACATTTAACCCTCTTACAATTTGATTCTCAAGATCCTTCAAGAACTGGCCCCTGCCCACCTCTCTTCTCTCATGATTGCCACTCCCACTGAGTCACTGCTCTGGGCTTTCATGATACTGTTCACTCTGAAATACCAGTTTCTTCCCCCTTGTTTAACTCTACTCATCCTTCAGATCTGATTTCCCAGGATGCCTACCCTGATCCCCCCCTATTGTTTCCACAGGAACTTACACCTCCCCAAATCACAGCATCTACATATAAGGGCTGTCTGGAAAGAATCCAACCTCCTAATATGAAAAATAGCAGCATTTATGGTTGGATTTTATGAACAGAACAGTCCTCATATATCTATTTTTTGTATGGTGTAAACTGTTCATCCTGCTGTTTAATTCACCAGGCTGTAGAGCTAAGGACAAGGACATAAAGCACCCAGCTCAATGCCTGTCACATAGCTGGCACTCATGTACAGAATACTTCTTAAATTATTTTTAAAGTCTGTCTCTGGAAGGACAGATAGCATGTCTTATTAATTCTTATTCACTCATTTGTCTAGCAAGTCATGTGGTGGACAAAAGAATAAATAAGGGAAAACCATTTGCTGTTTGGATTGTGAAGAAAACAATATTCTCAGTGGTTCCTACCATGATGAAACCAATTCATCACAAGCAATCTTCAAGTTGCCAAATGAAAGTCACATAATTCTGTGCATTTGGAAAAAACCAATCATCTTCCTTTGAGGATTTAAATCAAGTTTAATGAGCATAAACCAGACATCAAATAATTTAATATAACTACAATGATTATTTCTCCAAACAAATCTTCCCAATTCCTCCTGACCCCCAAATTTTTTTAAAAAAATATTTATTTATTTTTATTGTTTATTTGACAGAGAGAGAGAGATACAGAGACAGAGACAGAGAGAGAACTGAACTGGGGGAACTCCCAGTCCAGCACATGGTTCCGCACGGGCCGGGGCCGGGATTCGATCCCTGGTCCCCGGCGCTGCAAAGTGAGCGCTTTACCCACTGAGCCATCCCGGCTTCCCCATGACCCCCAATTTTGCAAGGCAAGGAGAGAAGATGGAATTGATAATAGGGTCCTTTCACTTAATGAAGGATTGCTATTATCTTCCAACTCTGAGAACTCATACCCAGTGAAGCAGACTAGAAGCCTCAGTTTCCATGTAGCACTAGCTACAAGAGATTCCCTCCTATGGATTTTCCATATGCATTGAGAGGTTCCTGCTCTCAACAAGGCTTTGCTTTCCAAAGAAAAAAGAATGTAACAGTGCCACATAAAACCTGTCATTAAAAAATGTCCTTCTGGGAAGTCAGGATGGCTCAGTGGGTTAAGTGCTCACTTTGCAGCGCCAGGGACCGAGGATCGAATCCCAACCCCAGCCCGTGCGGACCCATATGCTGAACTGGGGATTTCCCCCAGTTCAGTTCTCTCTCTGTCTCTGTATCTCTCTCTCTGTCAAACAAACAAACAAACAAAAAAATGCCCTTCTGAACCAAGCACCAAGATTTCCACTGCTTGTTTGTATTTACTTTGGCAGCCTAGGAAAATGAGATGAAGGTAAATGAATCAGCAACAGAGGAATGAAAGGAGGAAGGAGTCCTTTGGTAGGACCAGTGATTGGGAGGAATAGGAGGCAGGTGGAACTGTGGAAAGAGCTCTGGATCAGGTGTCCAGAGATGCACAGTCCAGCCCTGGGTCAAGAAATTGGAGCTGCTCTAAGGGTTTCATGAGATAACACACAATATAACCCTTGTCAAGGCTAAAGCCCTCTATAGATAACTACTCTACCTCATAGGATGAGCCGACATCTGTGTTTATGAACTAAAATGTGCTGTGCAAATGTCAGGTAGCAGCAGCATGAGACAGAAAATGGACAGTTTTATTCTGCAGTTCCTGGGATGTGCTATACTGCAAGTCTGCCATGCATTTTGTTGCCCCTGCTATTCTACCACCTTCCCATTGTCTTCCTTGGAAGGGTTCCACAGTGTCATACAAATGGAAAAACAGGATAATAGAGAAATGTGAAGCTAGGCCAGAATGTGAAAGGCTTGGTTCCAGAAGGCTCTAAAATAGGGTGACCAGACGTCCCGATTTTTAACAATTTGTCTCGCGTCCCGCAGCATTTTAAAAAAGCCCTGATTTTTGGAAAGAATGCACTACAAGCTAGGGAACAGTGGGAGATAGACCAAATTTTTAATCAAGAACGCCCCCCCCCCCCGGTCAATGGTGTCCCGCTTTACCAATGTTAAAATCTGGTCACCTTACTCTAAAACAATGTCTGCTGAGATGTTTCACAAGCCTAGGCCTCATTACCTAGTTTCTTAAGTGGGTATTTCTAGGATGTATGTGGCAAGATTGGGGAGATGTGGAAAATGAAAGACCTTTCTCCAATCTGTGGTCCAGCTGTCCGACTTTCATCTGAATGTGTAACAGGCCTGTGAAGATGCTATTGTAATTTTGACAAGAACAGAAAACTGTAGGCAATGAAAGATTTGGCTGTCTACCTTAAAATGTTTTCATTTGCGGTGATCTTTCTGGAACCTAAATGACAAGGTTTGTAATCATATTGTTACCTATTTAAAGGAGAGATGGTGGTCTATTTACCAGCAAATATTTTTCAGATTTAGTGATCAAAGAGGTTCAAATGATTTTACTTAGCAGACATCTACATCTCTTCCAGTCTCCATTATTATATTTTCCCTTATGCAGGCCCACTACCTGGAAATTTGAATCTGGACTCCTTGCTGGGGTCATTGCAAAAGTTCCTCATTGTTCTAGAATAGAAACCAATTAATAAAAATTGATTGCCCCTTTCCAATGCTGTACTGTTCTTTAAAACTAAAGATTCTCCCAGTACAATCTTTCTACTGGAAAGAGCCTTTTGTTAATTTCCCTATTACAAATGTTTATCATGCTTTCCACATAACAGTTCGGGGCTCTGGAGCCCTGAGTGGATCCTTCTCCTATTAGCCATGTGACACTCCCTAAGTCTTATCTTCAAAATGTGCTCATATTACTCCCCTCAGATGGTGGTCCTGAGGAGTAAATGAAGTAACATAGAATCACTTAGCGTAGCACCTGGCATAGGGCAGATGCTTGATCTCTTTTTTTCAAGTTGCTTTCAATCCTTTTGGAAGAAGGTAAGATTTAAATGTTAAACAAGCAAAATAGTCCTTTATTTCATCATAATCACAAAAAAGAAAATGTATAGGAGAAAACAGTCTGTTTACTGTTATATAAAAAGTGAAATGTTAAACCAAAAGAAGAGTCCTTGTTTTGAAGAAACATATAAGCTAGGAATATGATCATTAGAACACAGATGGGGTGGAATCTTAAAGGTAGGTTCTCTTGCCAAAAACCCTATTAGTAGTGCTTCTGCTTACCAGTATCTTAATCCCCTCCCCTCCCTGTAACTGGGGGAGGCAATGTGAGGCATGCAGTTAGTATATCCAAGAAGTTCCTTGAGAACAACCCAGAAGGCAAATGAAATAAAAGGGAATGCATTCAGACTTCTGAATTTTGAACACATGATCAGTATGCTTCAAATTGTTTAAAAACTATTTACTAAAATATTTTTGCTGGGAAATCTGGGATGGCTCAGCGGGTTAAGTGCTTGCTTTGAAGCCCCGGGGACCGAGGATCGAATCCTGGCCCCGGCCCATGAGGACCCACATACTGATCTGGGGTGTGCCCCCAGTTCAGTTCTTGCCAGGGACCTATGTGGGAGGCTCCCGGCCCAGTTCCTGCCCTGCGCAGCCCTGTGCCTGCCTGTGGAGTGAAACTATATGGAAAACTAATGTCAACTATGGAGACTGCTCTGGGCCCTCCCCGTTCTTTCTGTCTGTCTCTGTTTCTCTCTTTCAAAAATCAATAAGGGGAAGCCGGGATGGCTCAGTGGGTTAGGCGCTCACTTTGCAGCGCCGGGGACCAGGGATCGAGTCCTGGCCCCGGCCCGTGCGGAACCATATGCTGAGCTGGGAGCTCCCCCAGTTCAGTTCTCTCTCTGTCTCTATCTCTCTCTCTCTCTGTGTCAAAAAACAATAAAAAAAAATCAATAAATAATAATAAAAAAAGAACGAAGGAGAAATTAAAAAGATTAAAAAAAAAATTAATAAAATAAATCTTTAAAATATTTTTGCCACTTAAATATTTTCCTCCTTCATTAGAGTCAACATAAAATATATAGTGGAATGGGAAGAAGTAGCCCAAAGCTTATATAAAGGTGTAGACAAGGGGAACACAGGAAGAAACAGAGGCCAAGTAAGAAGAGGTGTTGAGTGAGTGGAGGCTAAGACATATGTGGTTAGGATCACAGTATAAAGTGGGCATAAAAAATGTTATTGAGAATAAATGTAATTATGAAAAAATAAAGCTATACAATCATTTTTCATTTTATTTTTAATTAAAATGTTTTCTATAAGTATGTACCACAGGCCTAGGAGATCGGACAGCTGATTGTTCTGCCTTCAGAGGTAGATGACCTATGTTCTACCTCCTAAAGATGTCATCTTGGACAGAGCACACCAACTCATCTTGAAAATGGGGATGATTCTCCACCTAAAGGCAGAGAACTTGATCATCTCTTGAGAAACCATCCAACTTTTTGACAGTGATAAAGGAGAGGTTTTGAGAGGAGCAAGGATATGTGGCTTCTTTATTGAGTACCTGTACCGTTAGCCTGGGATGGTGAGAGGGATTTATTCCAGAGTTGAGAAGGGCTAGAGGTCAAATACAGATTTTAAAAGTACAGAATTAAGTATGTGGCCATCATGATCACATGAGTTAATCTCCAACATGAAGGTAGGCTTTTTACCTTAAGGTACCATTATTGCTCAGGGGTGCTCAATGGCCTAAACAAAGCAGGCCAATTTACATGCCCCAGTTTAAAATGGAACATCACTAACTTGAAGTTGGAAAAGGGCAGTCAACAAACCTCACCCCCACCCTGTTGACTGGCAGCAGCTTTCATTAGGCAGCCAGTTACTAGACTAGCTATATCCAACGATTTACTACAATGAACATGGTCAGTGCCAACTGCAGAGAAATCATTATTTAATGAAAAATAACTGGATAATAATACAGCCTGACCTGAGATGCAAATATAGAATATTTAGAAATCAATTCAAAAGTCATTTATGGGGATGCCAGGATGGCTCAGTGGGTTGTGCACTCACTTTGCAGCTGTGAGCAGCAGGGTCTGGGGATCGAGTGCCAGTCCTTACCCTGCTTGTGGGAACCCATATGCTTAACTGGGGTGTGCTTCCCTTGTGGGAGTCCCCTGGCCTGGTTACCACCGTGTGTGGCCCCACATCTACCTGTATAGAAACGATGTTGAAAACTGATGATGTATAGCTGTGGAGAATGCCCCCTTCTCTATCAAATAATAAAAATAAATCTTAAAAAAAAAAAAATACAGTAAAAAATTAAAAAGTCATTTACTATGTTTTTAGTTTTGTCATTAATATGCTAGCTAGAGGATACTCCCTGCTCTGTATCTAGATGACATCCTTTTGGCTTTGCCCAAGGCTCCCTTGCATATGATGTAGGCTGACCAGATAAACTATTTTAAACGGGTCAGAAAATGGTATTTCAAAACTATTCACATTGGGCTAAATTCAAGGTGTCAAAGGTTGACCATCTGAAATGGGACAGTACCATTGTTTTCTGTCCCATTTAAAATGGTACGTCTGGGGGAAGCCAGAATGGTTTGGAATGTTAAGCGCTCACTTTGCAGCCCCAGGGACCAAGGATCAAATCCAGGGCCCCGGCCCATGCAGACCCATACACTGAACTGGGGTGTGCTTCCCATGCGGGAGACCCCCAGTTCGGTTCTCACCCCCAGCATTGGCCCCTGGCTCAAGGGGGCATGACTCTCATGGAGGAGGCCACCAGCCCAGTTCCCACCCTGGGAACCCCTGCCCACCTGTGTGGAACAAAACCATGTCGAAAACATGACGTACAACTATGGAGACTGCTCTGGGCCCTCCCCTTTCTCTCTGTCTCTGTCAAAAACAAAAAAAATAAATCTTAAAAAAAAAAAAGAAAAAGAATGGTATGTCTGGTCAGCCCAATACGATGAGATGATAAAGGATGGGGCACACACTTGCAGGACCAGAGGAATCTGAGAGTATCACGTTTCACAGCAGACTAAATCATGGTCCAAAGTAGAAGTCATCTCAGAATGCCATTCTTGTTGTGGGAACTATTTATCATCAGTATCTCCCACTGTGAGCCCTGCCCCTGACAGTAAGAACCTCTTTATTCATTTTCATATTTCCAACGCCTAATGTGTGTTGAATTTAGCTACTTTTCTTCCCCCAACTTGGATACAGAAACACTGAAATGCAGAATCAATGAATGCCAGGGCTTCTGGGTAATAAATCACGCACAGGGACTGTTACAGGCATTTGGTATTAGCATTTAGTCCAATATCCTGGGGGAATCAGGTGGCACACCATATACTGCTTTACTATGTGACACAGGGTTAGTGGAGAAAAACTTCTTCAAGGGGGCAGGTGGGCAGGGGATAGAGTTCATTTGTTCTAAATATCTACTGAGCATCAATTCTGTGTCCCCCAACAATTCAAGTTGCTAGGCCAAGAAAGATGAAAAAAGTGTAGGCTCTGACATTAAAGACTTTAACATATATTAATAATTAAGAAACAGGAATTTTACACACCAGGAACTCAGTAAAAACCTAGAATATGGGCATAAGCTATATGATCAAAATGGAAGCTCCTTATCAAGAGAAATAGGAAAATCAAGGAAAAAACTTATCAATATTTCTACTTCAATTTAGCATAACATAACATTTAGAGTTCTTTTTTTAAGTGCACTTTCTTAATTCTACAAATGGAAGAACTCAGACCTAAGTGGTTAAACTACCCACACAAGCTCGTATTACTAGTTTTCAGCAGAGAAGTACTCACACAGGCCTTTGATGCCTAAACCACTGCAATGTTTATGTGAACAAGTTTGGCCAAAGGCTGCGGTCCTTTCTCAATGTGAGAAACCCAGACCAGCAGCACCTAAGTACTTGTTAGAAATGCAAATTCTCAAGCTCCAGCACAGGAGTATTATCAGAAACTCTGGGGGAGCATTAGCAATCAATAAGGCCTTCAGGCACTTAAGATGCATGATAAATTTGAGAACCAGTACCTAAGGCAAAAAAATAAATCTGAAGATCAAGCAGAAAGGATTGGCCAAATTTAAGGAGGGTTTGCAAAGGTAGGAAGTCTAGCACTGACTGTTTTATGTTTTATGCCTGTGCCAAATTAGGAAAAAATGTTGTATGCTTGTAATTTACCTCCTCTTGTATAGTTTGCAACCTACAGGTGCCTCTCACATCATAATAAATCTTGTTGCGCCCTTGATATGACTGTCTAGTGCAATACAGTACCGGAAAGAGTGCAACAGAGGTATAGGGGAGACAGGGGAAAAGAGTATGAATCCCAGGTGTTTGCTTACAGGAGGAAATATTCCCTTCCTACCTCTATACCAGCCCACCTTCTAATGCTGGACTGTAATAACAGAAAGGTTCTCAAGGCCCATGGCCACAAACCGTAACTGCTCCGCTGTTATACACTTCCCAACAAACCTCCCAGAGCTACCCCACAACCTTTCAGAAGTGGCTTTCTGGATCAAGGCCCATGGGGGCAGCTTGGAAGACAAGTTGGAATGGAGAAATGAGGGACTCCACTAGCATTCTTTGTGGTTTGTGAGGGAGGCTGCCCTGGTGTCCGTGCAGAGTATGGACAGAGAAAAAGCAAGCCCCAAGCCCAGCCTCTAATGAGAGGCTGGATGCAGCACCGCTCACCAGGGCGGACCAAGACAGTGGAACAGCTAGGCCAAACAGCCTACCTCTGGGAAGGTCAGTACAGGGACCACCGCAGGTTATGAAAGCCCGGAAAAATACAAATTGGGCTGACACCTTTCTGAAAGAATACAGTATATCCATGGCACACAAACTAACAAACGTTTAGTCAAACCAGACAATAAACATGAGTCTGTACACTCGAGCATAATGGTGGTTGTGAGATGAGCCAAAACAGGCTGTGAGGGGGTCGGCTCAGGAAAGTTGCAAGTAGAGTCAGCGGCCACTGGCTAGTGGGGGTAGCTTGGGGTCGGTCACGGTGGCCTCTGAAAAGCCACAGGATAGAATAGAGTGTCTTTAAGGCCTAGTATGAACACCGGTAAGGTCAGAAGTATTTCTGCCATGTGTTGGATCAGGGGTTGGTAGCGGGAAGAGATGGAGTTCGCCTTGGGTGGGTAGTCTGCGAGGATGATTCCTGAACAATTTGAAAGGTGAGGGGAGAAACCGCTGCAAGAAATAAAGGGGCCTAGATCACTCCTCCCTCGGTTCCGGGGGAGCAATTGGCGCGGAAGCAATGGGAGGTAAGGCCGAATTGCGTTTGTGCAGGCCTCAGGAGGAGGCGAGGGCGGTGGTTGGGAAGAAAGACGCCTGCAGCACCATCCGCGTCCCCCGAGGTTCCAGCTCCGGCCACCAAGAGCCATGGTGACCACAACGCCTTGGGGCCCTCACTACACATTGCCGCCACCCTTTACCCAAGGCAGTAAGATCTCCCAAGGCTCGGAGGGGCGGGGTCTCCGACCTCTGCCCCTCATCCCCGCCCTGCGCTGCCCAGCTCAGCCCGATCCGGCCCGGCCCGGCCCAGCCCGCCAGCACTCACGGCTTCGACAGCTCCGGCGGTTCCTCCCCAGCCCCGGCTTCTCCCCCGCCCACTCCCGGCCGAAGCAAACGCCGCCGGTCCGAGCCGCGCGGGGCCTGGCGGGTCGGAACACGTGGGGCCTTTGCACCCGGAAGCGGAAGCTGCCCCTCGCTCCGCCCCCTCGCCTCGCCGCAGCCTCTCTAGGCTCTGGGAGGTTCGCTCTTCTCTGTTTCCCCATCGCAGATTGCGGCTCCGTGCACCCCGGGACCTAGTTCAAAAAGCCAGACCAGACCGCTTTCGTTCGCACGCCCGCCGCTGTCTGCTTTCTTTTTGTCTTTCTGTTTTTGGTCTTTGGTTTGTTTTGGTTGTTTGTTTTTTATTTTGATGCCTATAACTCTACGTGTTTTTTGTTGTTGTTGTTTTTTATCCCTTCCCCACCCCTTTGCTTTCGACCAAGCGTGATAAAAAAGAGCAGTTTTGGGTCTGAATACTGGCCCTTGCATTAACCAGCAGAACATGGGACGAATCCACTTCTCTTGAACCTGAGTGTCCAACTTCTAAAACGGGCTTAGTAATACCGTTGCTTTGAGGACTAAATCATAGTTGCATGTAGACTGAATGGAACTTGGTAGAAGCTTAGTAAGAGAATACTTAGGATATCACTGTTGTCTATTTTCCTTTGAGCAGTTGTTTGTGTTTCTTTACTTTGAGACTATCTTTTCTGATCTCCTTTACTCATTTACTCGTGGGTCAGTGACACTTCTGCCTGTACCGCCCTTTTCATTTTTACTCTCTGTCCCCTTCAATCTCCTAAGTCACCACTCTTCAGGTGCCTAAGAGGTTCTAGCTCCGGCCACCTTCCCTTCCCCTTATGTCTTACACGTTTTGTTTTCCTGGGACACATTGCTGAGATATGTTTATTGTGTTTGAATCGAATGTAGTCATTACTTTGGTGGAGGGAGAGAAAAATACAGCTTACTGTGTGTCAGATGTTTTCTCTATCATTTAATGTTTTAAAATATTAAATTCATAAGGAATACATAAATATGTTCTAAACATATTACAGGTAAAGCTAATGACCTTTTTTTACTAAACCTGGCATCCTCATCTCTCATCAAAAGTTTATTCTTACGAATCTGGTGTGTTTACCTACCCTTTTCTATACCTTTATGTGCGATACACATATACATTCATAGAAAGTATATAATGTTTTTTTGCATACATTCGTGTACGTACCTGTGTATTCGTGTTGCTATTTTCTTCTAGTAGTGTAAGGTGGCGGGACAGTCCCGATTTTTAACAATTTGTTCCGTGTCCCGCGGCGTTTTAAAAAAGTCCCGATTTTTGGAAAGAATGCATGACAAGCTAGGGAACGGCGGGAGATAGACCAAATTTTTAATCAAGAACCCCCTCCTCCCCGGTCAATGGTGTCCTGCTTTACCAGTGTTAAAATCTGGTCACCTTATAGTAGTGGGCCTTGGAGATCTGTTTATAGTACGGACAGATCTTCCTTATTCTTTCTCCCTCCTGCATAGCATTCTATAGTCTGAACGGCCATTTACCTATTGGTGGTATATAACTTCTTACAATTGCTGCTATTACAAACGATGCTATAATAAACATCCTCTTTGTTCATTACTGCAAACATTTCTCTGGGACAGATACTGAGAAAAGCATCGCTGTGCCATAGGCTGTACACATTTAATGGTACTACCAAAGTATCTTTCCAAAGATTGCACCAATGTGTATATTGCTATCTGTGTATGAGAATATTTTCCCCTCATATCAATGTCATTATTTATGTTGCCAAATTTGTACATTTTCTCCAATCTGTTGGGTAAAAAGTGATGTCTCAATGTTTTACTTTACCTCCCTATGATTAATAATGAAACAACATCTTTTTCGTATTTATTGGTCATTTTTAATTTTACAATGAGTTTGCCCATATTTTCATTGGATTTTTTTTTTTTGGTCTTATTCATGTTCAGATGTTCTTTATCTATTCTAGAGACTTACTTGACATATATGTTGCAAATACTTCAACTTTATAGCTTATAATTTAACTTTGTTTATAATAATAAAGTTTCAAATTTGATACACTTTTTGTCAGTGGCTTTTAATTTTGTGCCTTATTTAAAACAAATTTTCAACACCAAAGTCATCAGGGTTTCCTCCCATACTTGTTTTCCTTTTTGTGGTTAGCTTTTGAATTTATTTTTGTGAATGGTATAAATGAGGATTCTACTCTAACATTGTTTATGGTAATTGATTTCCACTTTTACAACATGGAGTATGGGGTATTTACAAAATAGAACTCCAGAGATTGTAATTAATATGTGATCTGACTTGTGTTCTGTGAGGCCAGCTATCTGGTACGTCATTCATCAGTGATTTATTATTAAGCAACAACTACTGCAGAACACTGATAGTTATATCGAAGACAGTGGAGACAAGCAGGGTGTGATATCTGTCCCCATGAAGCCCAACTTTCAAGTGCTGTGTTTTGATGTAAAGGAGTTTGAGGGGAAAGAAACAGTTTTAAATAACTTACACAATAAGTTATGATTGTGGTAAGTTCTACAAAGGAAAAGCACAGCATGCTATGCAAGCTCGTAACTGGAGGTCCTAGTCCAGCTGGTGCTGGTAGACAGGTGGTCAGTGTGAGCTTTCTTGAATAGTAAGTAACCTTTGAGTAGAGTTCTGAAGGATGACTTGGCAGGCTGAGATTGAAGGTGGAGTTGAAAGGTAGAGTGAATATGAAAGAATGTTTGAAATATTGGGAAATAGTGTGTATTCAAGGGTCCTGAGGTGGGAAGGAGCTCAAAGTATTAGAAAAACTGAGAGAAGAGAACTGTTTCTGGTGCAGAGAGCAGCAATGTATGAAGTGGGTCTGGTGTTGTAGACAGAGATCAGACCTGATGGACCAACAGTTGTGTAGCCTAAATGAAGCATTATCTGCTAAAGTTAATGGGAAGCCATAGAAAGATTTTAATTAAGTAAAATTAAAATCTTTAATTTTGAGGAGAATTAAGGGATCTAAGAGTAGATGTGGAAAGGTGATTTAGGAAGCTATTATTATAGGGCAAGTGCTTGGACTAAAGCTGTAGTGTGGAGATGGGGGCTGGGTGTTAGGTTGTGATTTCTTTAACCATATTTGATGAAGACGAAGTAATTATTAGGAAAATTGTTACTCAGAACTAGAACAGAGACAGAATATTTTCTAAGAATCAAATAAATGGCAAGGGTAATTAGTGCAATGAGCTCAGCTGAAAGTGTGTGTAGGAGTTCTATAGTTCTATGGTTTAAGACTAGCTTAATACCACGTACAGAAAGTGGATGGCTCTGGAAGAGCTATGTATTATTGGTATTTTTATAATTGAAGTCATTTAAATTTTTTTTAAAGTTTTATTTATTTATTTTATTAATTTTTTGACAGACACAGAGAGCGATACAGAGACAGAGAGAACTGAACTGGGGGAGCTCCCAGTTCAGCATATGGGTCCGCATGGGCCGGGGCCGGGACTTGATCCTCGGTCCCCGGCTGCAAAGTGAGTGCTTAACCCACTGAGCCATCCCGGCTTCCCCAAAGTCATTTAAATTTGCAAGGAACATTTGTAATTCTAAGTGATGGCAAGCTGCTTGGCCATGTACTAGATACTTGGTAAATATATAATTATCTCCAATTTTTGTGTATTATATTTTACATCTTTTTCTTTTAAAGATTTATTTTATTGTTTTTTGACAGACACAGACAGCGACAGACAGGGACAGACAGAGAGAGAGAGAAGGGGGAAGGTCCAGAGCAGTCTCCATAGTTGTACAGCATCAGTTTTCAACATGGTTTCATTCCATACAGATGGGCAGGAGGTTTTTCAGGGCAGGAGGCCTTGCAGGGCGGGAACTGAGCTGAGGGCCTCCTGCATAGGAGGCATGCCCCCTTAAGCTAGGGGCCGAACTGGGGGGTAAGGACCGAACTGGGGGCCTCCTGCATGGGAAGCACACCCCAGTCCAGCGTATGGGTCCACGTGGGCAGGGGCCAGGATTTGATCCTCGGTCCCTGGGGTTGCAAAGTGAGCGCTTAACCCGCTGAGCCATCTCGGCTTAACCTAGATCTTGAACTGAACTTTTTTATTTTATCTCCGAGTTGGTTGGGCATTTGTGAATATCATGGAATTATGTGATCCTGATAAAAACAGATGACTTTAGAGATACACCTTAAGGAAGACAGTATGCAATCTATAGTCTAAAGCACATTGAGAAAAGTGGTTTGTAGTTGGAGAAGCTTGGGGAATGCATATGAGGACTATCTGGAAAGTATCCAGCCATGTAATATGAAAAATGGAGACATTTATGGCTGGATTTTTCCCAGACAGTCCTTGTATACTCTATTTTCCTCTTGGAGGTTTATAGTACACATGAATATTATTAGAAATGAAAAAGTAAAGCTAAACTTATTACTCAACAGGTAAGGGAGAGTTGTGTTACTCAAATGTGACTTCAGTCTTCTGCATTAAAAGGGAAGAAAGTTTTGCCCAAATAAGGCAAGATTATGAGGCCATCATTTGACTGGTTAAGGAGAAGATTGTAACGTCTCCATTTGGAATAGTCATTGCTCTTTCTTAAATCAGTAATTATGGGCACAGGTTTTAACATATTGACTTTTTTGAGATACTACAGGAGGCATTTTCATATGCATAAGCTTGGTTGCTGGACTTTTTTTTTCTTCAATAGAGCATTAAATAGTCTGAGAAGTTGAGTAGTGAAAGGACCTGCTTAACCTTGTCTAACTCTGCATCTCCTCCAGTTTGAATACTGATATGTGCTTTTAATAATTAATATATTGTAGAACACGTCATGGAAACACTGCTTTACTTAAGTGTGTACATTTTCAGAACAAAATAACTCAAGAGTTCATTGTCAAGGATTTGGCTCAGATGTATCTACAAGCTCAATCTTGTCATCAGAGTTACAGACAGTAGAAAAATAATTAATATCCAGGGAGCTGAGCAGGAAGTTGTTCGTATTGTTTGGGTGAGTCCTTGTATAATTTCTTACTCTCTTGGAGAAAGGTAGGATATATACATTTTGGGAAGACATTGGGCTCCAGAGCCCTAAAAAAACCAGCAGTGTGCAATGTGCCGTCTTGAGCTCTGGCCTGTTGTCTCTGTGGCCAGGACTCCTTTTCATCAAAAGAGCACTCCAGTTTCCACAGGTGCTAGAAGTGGACAACACTCTCCTTGGTGACTTTGGTGGCTCCCATGTCGGTGAGGAAAGTCAGGTCTAAGACAGCGCTGCTAGAAGTCTCTTGTCACTCATTTCATTCTTGATGCTCTGGTATTGAAGCCTCACCAGTAGATAGGCTTCTCTAACTCTGGTATTTCCAACTCCTGGAACTGAATCCCTGGCAGACTACCAAAAAAATGTATTTTCAGAATCAGTACCAGGCACTTTGGCTTGGTACATGATATGGAGAGGGAACAGAGTTTGCCACACCAAAATATGCCTTTTTGGGGATGTTATTTTTAGCTGGTTACTTTTTAAAAACAGAAGACTCAGAAGAGCCTTTACCTCTCCCTCCTCTGCCTAAAGGAATTTGAATAAAAAACCTGCTTAAGGGAAGGGAGCTATCATCTTAACATCATGATATGATCTAAGTGTGGCAGACAGGGAGGAACTTAGTAAAGTTTGTTCAACTCCCTTCTTTGTCCCATTGTTTCTGGTGGCCTACTAAGAAGTCATTTACCAAATGTTTGCTCCTTGTCACTACCTGTGAATTGCCTAGTTTCGCTCAAAACCATCCCCACCTTTCTATGTAGTCAAGATGGCATATAACCTTCAACTACCTAATGTGTCATCGAGCCCCATATCTGGTGGAACCCAAAATGTGTATATGTAATACATTTGGTTATTTTCTTTTGTTATCTATTTCATGTCAATTTGATTATTAGATCAACCAGAAGAACTAAAAGGGAAAAGAGAGTTCTCATTCCTCCACATTTCATCAACATTTGTTATTGTTAATTTAAAAGACATTGTACAAGTAGGATTTTTTAATTATTAATTTAATTTGCATTTCTGTGATGACTAGAAGTGTTGAGCAAATTTTCGTGGTCTTATTGACTGTTCATATATCATTCTTATGATGAATTAGGTTAAATCTTTTGTGCACTTAAATAAATTAGATTGATTTTTTTTTATTATTACTGGTATCATGAAAATTCTTTATTTTAGATGCAAGTCTTTTGTTAGATAAAAAATTGAAAACAGTTTTCCCCAGTCTGTGGCTTACTATTGATCTTCTTTATATTTTGATATACACATGTTTTAAATTTTTGAAATCTAATTTATCTTTTTTTTCCTTCTTTATAGTTCACATTTTTTTTTGCATCCTGTCTAAGAAAGCTTAACTTATCACAAGATAGCAAAGAATTTATTCTGTTTTCTTTTAGATATTGAACTCTATAATCTATTTTGAGTAATTAAAAAAAAAAAAAAAAAAAAAAATATATATATATATGTATATATATATATTTATTTATTTATTTATTTTGGACAGAGAGAGAGAGAGAGAGATACAGAGACAGAGACAGAGAGAGAACTGAACTGGGGGAGCTCCCAGTTCAGCATATGGTTCCTCATGGGCCGGGGCCAGGATTCAATCCCTGGTCCCTGGGCGCTGCAAAGTGAGTGCTTAACCCACTGAGCCATCATGGCTTCCCCTTGAGTAAATTTTTAACATTGCTTGCAGTGAAGGTCTGGTGGCAAAAATTTTTCTCAGGTTTTGTTTTTCTTTTTTACTATTTATTTTATTAATTTTTTTTTTTACAGAGAAGATGAGAGCGAGAGAACGGGGAAGGGCCCAGAGCAGTCTTCATAGTTGCACATCATTAGTTGTGACATGGTTTCATTCCACACAGGTGGGTGTGGGGCCCCAAGAGGGGCAGGAACCAAGAGCCTCCCACATGGGAGGCAAGGACTTTCACCACAATTTAGCATATGAATTAGCCCAGGCCAGAGCCAGGAATTCAACCTCAGACCTTGTGATTGGGAGACAAACACTCAACAACTTGAGCTATCCCTGCATCCCCTCTCAGGTTTTCTTTTTTGGGGGAGTGGGGGGGTTGTTTTTGTTTAAGATTTATTTACATGCCCTTCATTGTGAGGGCTATTTTTACTGAATAAATGATTCTACATGAACAGTTTATACCCACCACCCACAAGCAGTTTAAAGATATTGTTCCATTGTCTTCTGGCTTACACGGTTTCTAGTGAGACATCAGAAATATATGTATGTGTCCATACATATTTATAGAATGTGTTGAAACGTGTTTCAATCTCTGATTGCATTAACATTTTTTATCATTGATTTTCAGCAATTAATTATGATATATGTAGGCGTAATTTTTTTTGGTGTGTCTTATTTGGTATTTGAAGATCTTTGTGAACATATGAATTTATATTTTTTTTATCCAATTTTGAACATTTTTTCTTAAAATGTTTTTTCTATTCTCACCTTTTTTTGGTCATTCACTTATACAAACATTAGATTGCTGAATATTGTTCCAAAGTCTTCTAATAGAGCACCAACGCTCTATTTATTTTATTTGTAGTTTTTATTCCCCTTCTGACATGCAGTTTGGAATTTTCTTATACTTAGTCTCCAGATTATCTTACTGTGAAGTGCCTAATCAGCACTTAAACTCATCCAGTAAAATTTTCACATCAGCTTTATATATGCTCATCAGTTACATTGGCTTCTTTTTTGAATCTTCCATTTCTTTTTTCATTAAGTTCACATAGAAAAAACAACAAAACAACCTCAGAACATTTATCACAGTTATTTCAAATTCCTTGTCTGATAATTCTATAACCTCTGTTATTTCTGAGTGTGTTGCTATAGACTGATTTTTCTTTTCATTTTGGAACATATTTACTTTGACCTTTTATTTAGTAACTTTTGATTGGATGGTGAGCATTATATGAGGAAAACTCCAGAATTATCTTATAGAGGGTGGGCCCCTTGCAGTATAGGCTTCTCTTGCTAGGTGAGTGCTCTAGGGCAGGGGTGGCCAACAAGTCGATCGCTGTTAATCAGTCTATCGCGAGGCCAATTTTGGTCGATCATCAATCGCTCGCAATGTCTGGGGTGGAATTCCGTGTACCATGGACTTTGAAGCGATTGTAGAAGACAAAACTTTCTAGCAATAGTTTAATGCATTCTGGGAATTTGCCAAGGTCATAAATTCCTAGAGTTCTGACAGCCTGACACTGTGATCTCCGCCCACCCAGACAATACATTTTGACTTATGTGTGACACTTGTCACCGGA